>MKEJ01058020.1:0-25199 GCA_001753735.1 Embelia ribes
ATATTTTATTTTATTACCTTTCATTAAATACTCAAAATATCTCACTATAATCAATTAATAGGGGTAAAAATAGAAAACTAAGTAAGTAATGCTTTGTTGATTTTCTCAAGTGATGGTTAAAAAGTAATAAAACAAAAATATTTAAAGTGACAATTATTAAGAAACATAGGGATGAACAAAATTAGGGATGGGTTACCGGTGTGAACAGAAGCAGATGGGCGGCACCTGTGTGCTGTACCTCTCAACTATTGCATATATGTATAGTAAAATAAGATATAAATTAAAGTTGCATATGTGTATAGTAAAATAAGAGATAAATTAAAGTAACTTCTAGGTGTGATGGATAAATTTGCTCTCAATATAAGAAACGTTTTTTCTTAGAATGTATATGAATTTTTTTTGTACAAAATTGAAAGTTACATTGTTTTGTAATGTAAGATTTGCTACTTGATAAATGCTTAATTGATTATTATGAGTCATTTTACTGCATTAAGTTAATTTATTTAGGATTACCAAAAATATTAAGATCACATAGAAAATAATACAATGAAAAGCAAAAGAACTGGACTCACAAGACATAATGAGGTGACCTTGGTTTCTGTTTTGTAATTTTTTTTTTTTTTGGAAACTATTTCTATCTATAATAATAATAATTAAAAAAAAAGAGATAATGAGCAACCTGCATAGTTAATTTTTGTGGGCATTATTATCATGACAATGATTCCTTGTGCATATTGAAATTTATAACTACTTACCCGTGATAGAACATTACATCATCACAATACATAGGAGTACAATGACACAAATGTAATCCTTAAATACCAGTTCGTGGAGTGAGAATGGAAACAAAAATATTAAAGCGATATTTTTTTTAATAATAAATCCTAAAATAAAATGTAAAAGCGGGAACGAGGGAGTGAGATTAGACACACAATCTGCACTCTAGCATTTAAGGATTATGACCATCTAAGAAAACGTTAGACTAGACTATTTTTTTTTTATCGAAAGAGCCGAACCTTTTGTATCTGTTGATCTAGAGAGGAGTTCAGGTTGAAACTATGGGTGTCAATTTGTATTTACGTTGAACCTATGGACATGGGACTGTGTGTGGTATGATTCGCTCTCTATCTGCAAGTACCAAATAATTTGAACCATATACAGTCCGTTGGTATACGTAGATTCTATTATAGCCATAAAATTTACATATTTGAGCTATTGAATTCTTAATATTTTGATTCAAAAATTATACATAATCCGTATATAGCTATATATGGTACATGCATGTTGTTACTAAATAATTTCATCCTTTACGTATAAATGCTTTTATATTCTCACAAAAATGTACATGTATACTTTTATGTTTATGTAAAACTTGCTGCATAAAATGTTTCATTAATAAAATGTGCAATATGTATTGATTTGCTCAATGGCAAAGAGTACTCAATGTAATATCTTAAGATTATTAAAAGCAAATAAATACACCTTTTTTTTTTGTTATCATCACTACAGAATTATGCTTATATAAAGCACAGTTTCCAGAAGCTTCCATCTTGGGAAGATTTTCGAGAACAAAATGCAGGAAAATAAACAGCCGAGCAAAAAATGATGATAAACATCTTTAAAATGGTAACGTTCTGAGCATTTTAACTATATTAACAATGGCCATCATCAGTTTTTTCTCACTTCTATTTTTTTCTCCAATGTCATAATTTTAACCAGAACTTCTGGTACTTGTAGAAATATTATCAACCAGCACATCCATAAATTCCATGCTTCATCAGTACATAAGCACACGCATGAAATCTACATGTCGAAGTGAAGTACGCATAAACTTGGTATAATCGATATTGCTTTCGAATTGCATTACATTCATGGATCAAGCTTTGTTCCTCTTGTTTACGAGTCTAATTTATTTTCAAATAATTTTTCAGGATTTCGTATCTGCAGACAACAAGTTGGATGTATACAACAACAAACAAAGCCTTAATCCAAGAATTTGATCCCAAGAATCTCGCGTTGGCAATTGGAATATGCTCAAAACAAAAGCAGCATTGATCTTTTGTCATTTCGTTCTGTTTCTTCAATCACCTTGTGATCATTCTGAAGAGCAACAACCTGTAAGATTTCCAATCAACCACTCCAATTGTTTTCCGGTACTGTATCCATATTTCGGAAGGAAAAAAAATTATATTACCTCCGTCCTCAGACGCTTGTTTTCTTCAATCAGCTTCATTTCCTGTACAGAAAGCAAATTTTAAGAACCCGCAAACCCTATAGAAGATATTTGTATAAGGTTCATATCTTTTCAATCTAATCCTAATAAATTTATAACAGGTATTTCAGATGAACATACTGTAACGTCCACTGATCATCTCTCGACAATTGATACTAATAAGTTGTCAACCCAAAATATCGTATGCATAATCTAACGTCTCAATATAATTTTCAATCGCCACTTCAAAGATGAAGGAACTGAGATCCAACAGAGCCTGAAAATTGTTATACCTCTTTGTTAAGGTCTTCTATAGACTGCAACATTAGTTGTGTCTGAACCAACCAAAACAAAAAATGCAATTAGGTGCCATTTACCCATTTTAGCATTTTGTAACAACCAAAATACAAGACAAAAATCATTTTTCACCCAACACGACATAGCTTAAGCATAGAAACATATGTTACTTAACTCATTCGCCGTTGTGCAGAATGGGTTTCAGGCTCTCGACGCCTGACAAGGGTAAGGGATACGTGTACCCTGTTCAACCTTTCAAGTAAGACATATATCCGACTACTTCGGATGAATAGTTGCTTTTTACAAATTCCCTTTCGGCGTACAATGTGCATGTTGCTCCACACACAGCTAATTGCATATTATAAAAATGATATGGATAAAAGACATTTTAAACTCTGAAGTAGCAGTGCTCACCAAGTTTTCATGATAACTAGGCAACTCTGATTATTAAACACAAATGCAAACCTGATGCTTGTACGGCCGTACCTGTTTCCACTTAACATATACAGTAAAAATATAGAAAGTAGTGTTACAGTCTTGTAACAAATTTAAGTTGAACGCGGCTTCCGAATAGAACACAGCCCAGACTCAATTGAAGATGGTTATATACAATAAACACAAAAACACGTGTCACTGTCCAATACGTGCCTGGAAAGGCTAATACACTGTTCTCTAAGTACTCCAATTATGGAGTCTTTCAGGAAATCTGTATATATTGTTCACGGAAGTTGACTGTCTTTATAAACCAAAAAGTTAAATGGAACCCTTTTTTCAACATTATTAAAATCACCAACTATGCACCATTAAACTCACAAAAAAAGAGATGATGATAAAAATGCTAACCTTCCTCAATTTGATTTGCCTCAGTGCAGCATAAACTTTGTCTTCCAGTCGAATCAGGTCAGTCACACTAAGCTGCTCCAGATGTGTCTCCTCCAAGTGCCTGTCGAGATAAAGATTCAAAGTCACTTTAACGGTATAAACTATGCTTATCGCGTATAAGACAGTTATAATTATAAAGTGATTTGCCTTTCAACTGCTTGTAAGAGCTCTGAACTTGTCTCGAAACTTCCAAATATGTTCATCTAGAAAAATAGGACAGTTATACTCAATTGAAACAACGATAGCAAGATCAAACATAACAGATAATTATTGGAGAAAATAAAAACTTGTTAGCAGAAACATTCATGGAGGGATACATCTTATTTCAGATAGGAGATGTCTTTTCTTTTCCTCAGATGTGATATCTACACAATGGTCTCTGAACAGCTGTAGTTTATATAAAATTTCAATGAAAAGATGAATCTGTAAAATTCGTCATATCATGAAAATGATTCAAAGATCAACCAATACCATTAGTCCTACATTTTCTTCACATGATATTGCTAAAAGATCGTGATATTTTGTAGCTAGTGTTCCTCTTACTATTCAATCAATTCCAAATGTTCAAGTTGCTTAGTAACCCAAGGTATTATGCCTCATAATATTTATTCTTATTCTTTCTTCACATGATATTGTTAAAGGATCTTTATGTATGCAACCTGAAAAGGATAAAGAAGCATTACTTGGAACTTCCAAAACATCTTTCAATTGCAGGTACCTGTTCTTCAGAGGCAATTCCATTAGCCAAGCAGCTGCTCTCATAGCGTTGAAGAATTTGGTCCGAACTGTTGCATGTGTTCTCTTTAGGCTCTATTGTTATTTATAAATTCATAGGAAATTAAAGCATCAAACATTAATATTTCCAGAATACACCTGCTTCATAATTCATTAGGCATGAGAGGTCCATTAAGTGGAAACACAAAATCCCAAGATGGTACCTTTTACAATGAATTTACATGTGTTATTGTGATATTGGTTAGCTTACGGCTACTAATATTCTGCAAAAAGAATCGCAAATATGTTCATAAATGAGCTATAACACACATTTCTAGAAGATGTTTCCACATCTAGAGCCGTGCTAGGAAAGAAACTATACTAGACTCGTCATAAAGAGATTCTACAAGGATGTATTTTCCGCACGCATTGTAAAGTGAAGGATAAAACTTGCAAGCTCATCATCGATCACGAATTTTTTGATAATTATGTTTCTCAAAGTATAGAGGAAAGGCTACAATTACTAAAATGGGATCACTATACTCCATATTTTGCTAAGCTAACTCATAAGGTAACAAAATATTATTTAAGGGTGAAGTGGTTTGTGATATGATTGATGTGAAGCATTGCCATTTATTATTTGAACAAACTTAACAATTGGATAACGATTCCCTTTATAGCAAAATAAGCAACATGTACATGTAATATCGTGACGAAGTTAAAACAATGCTCGTGTTTGGAGATAAAATATTTTGCCACAGAGAAAAGAAAATACATGAAAATATTGTGCCAAGTGGGTATTTTCTTGAAGAAAAGAATAGTAAACTTTTAACAATAAATTTTCAAAGGCTCTGTCGGATTTCATTGATCATTATTTATTGGTTCTGGAAAAAGAAATTGATCTCGATTGCTTGATGCAAAAAAATGGTAAAATTGAAGGAGAGTGGTGTATGGATAAAAAGGAAAGTGGTAAGATGTACTTCAAGTCATAGGCTAACAATGATGAACCTTTTTGTCTATTAGATGATGTCGTTAACTTGTGTGCAGAAGAGTTTATTGGGATGAGTATATCAAGAGTTATGTTGTATGATTATTCAGGTCGAAGAAAAATTGTGAGCATCATGGTACAATCGAAAGGTCAAGTTCAAGTTCGGTGCTATCGTGTTTGATAAAGTTCACGAAGATTGTCAAACCTTATTTTTATCGACTAGCCTTCTTGTTTACGCTACTAATATTAGTGGATGATTGGACTTCAACTCGTCGCTTTGTTTGAAGACTTAAAATTAATGGTCAAACATTTTACAACCGGGAAAGAATAATGCATAATATATTATATTATTTTATTTAGAATTTAGTATTTGGTTTATAGTGATAATTGCTAGGAAGCACAGTTATGGATGCAAGTGCGGATGCGGTAACTTTTAAAAATTTCTAGATGCGGATGCGGCAAGGATTCAATACTTTTTCTATTTTTATAATCATTTCTATGTGATATATTCGTACGAATCAACAAAATAAGTAAAAAGTAAGTACTATTGGTGAACAATAGTATTTAATTCTTGAATTTTAACAAAGTAGCAACTAAGCAATAGCATCACATTGTAATCGAGTACACTTTTGTAATGAGAACTAATTATAAAAAAATCCAAAAACATATCATACACTAAAGGGCTAAACAATTATTGAATCGTGATCTGTTTAAACCACCAAATGTATAATTAAGTATGATAAAAGTGGTGACGAAGAAGTAAAAAAGAATTACAAATTGATTTGGGTGTGTCCGCGGTGAGTCCAAAATGAGTTTGTCATGTGTCCAAAATTTAAATAACTGCTTGATATTATGGACACGTCACGTGGTGTGTCGGACACGTATTTCAAAGTTTCCATTGAGTATGTGAGTCTGATGAGTGTTGGGCATGGATACGGCACCGATTTTGAAGTGTCTGTGCTTCCTAGCATATACCTCAAACTCTATAGTAGAGACTAGAATATAAGCAATGCCACAAAAGATTCCTAAACTTAAAATAAGTATTGGGATGAACACTGTCCCCTAGTTCAAGGGATTGTATTAGCAAACTCACAGACCCTATTTTTAGGACTTAAATAGTATTAGATACACTGACGTGAGCATCCCTTAAAATTAAGTATGTAGGTCCCGTATGGTGAGTGGTGGGAGTGCTCTAAGTATGTCATAAGTGCTTTCTTCTTCTAATTTTATTTTACTCATTGTCTTCTTTCAATATATTTTCCTTTTCATTGGTTTGTATTTGATGTTATGCTTTCCTTATTATGTTTGATTCTTGTTACAGAAAGTAGGAGGTCTTGCAATATGGAAGGAACCAAAGATGAAAATGCAATTTTTCTCGACCGCACTTCTCGAGCAACTAGAGGAAAACGGTATGAATGTGTTAATTGAGGGTGTTCTTAATTGCATGTTATAATCAACATGTTGAAAACTTGAAATGTCTTTACGTGGTAAAATGGTAAGAAACCTCATGTGTTTGGAATTAGGCAATTATCATGCTAAGAAAGAAATTTAGAAGGAAATGTTTTTGGAATAAAAGTGGAGCAGAGGATGGGTTGGTTTGCTTTTGTTTGGGATAGAAAATAGAGGAAATATTTAGTAGATTTAATCAATCTCTTTACATTGGTATGTTTTCTTTTGATCTTGTGGTTTTAATCAAATTTGCTTTCCTTTCTTTTTCCTTTTATGTATCCCATGATATGCCTTATCAAAATTAAGGTTGGAGTTATTAATTATTATTGTCATTTGATGATAGCATGACTAAGTTGCTTGATGAAGAGATTGAAGAGGATGAACTCTTCTGGAATCAGGATGCTCTTAAAGAGGTAATTGTCTAGGATGTCTGCATATAGTTGATTATATGGTACATCATTCGTTTTCTTCTATTGCTACTTGTCTGAAACTTCATAATATGTTGCAAATAGAAGTAGGGTAATCAGATCAGCTGTTCATGGTAGGGATTGGGTGACAAACGCTTTTTATATTTCAGTGTTGTCATGCTTGGTTTGGTCCTACAGGTTCTGAGAAAGAAAGTTTCTCTGTCCAAACCATTGGGTCCATATTTTTGTAATTTGACTGGTCTAAAGTTGTTTGAACATTGATAACTTGGACGTGAATAATACTGTACTCCTTTGGTTTCTACTTTCTGATATGGAAGCTTTTTCAAGTTTTTGACTGTCATATATTACTATTATTGAGAAGGTTGGTAATCGCATTGAGACTTGCAAGACCTATGTTACCTAGAATGCGGATCGTTCCGGAACGTGGAACGAAAATGGGAACATGGTACACTACATATTGTAAAACCGGGTACGGTAGAAGTAGCCTTCTATATGTTACCTTAGCATATATGAGACCACCATATTATGTTTCGTAAAAGTCAATATCTAGTTAAACCTAGCTTAAACTATTGTAATTATTTATAAATATGAAATAATATCAATATTTTACTTGTCTATATTAAATTTCTCTCCGGAAACAAATTTTAAGAGGACAATTGTCTAGGATTGCCTTGGTTTGCTAAATTTGGCAATTTGGTACGTAAGTGTACCACATTTCAGAACGTGTGTATCCATTCGGTGTTCATTAAGATATTAGTGATTTCGGTAACATAGTGCAAGACTAAGGCCTAGTTTGGGAATGCTGCAGCTTCTTAAGGCTGCTTTTGAAAATTAATTCTAAAAGCAAGTGTTATCCTAGTTTGGTAAATAAATTTTTAAAGTTGCATTCAGAAGTAGTGTGGTGTTTGGTAAAGAGGTGTTTTTTGTTGTAAAAAGACAAAAGTAGGTATGTATGAGAAGTTTAATAAATATTATTAAGGTTATCTAAGTAATTAATGATAAAAGAAGCATAAGCAGCTTTTAAAAGCATCCCTAAGTCTGCTTCTAAAAGCACTCGTAGAAAAGCAAAAACGGGATATCAAAAGCAAGTTTTTTATAAAGTTTAACAAGCATTTTAAACTACAAGTTCTGAGAAAAAAAAAAGCAGCTAAGAAAAAGCAATGCCAAACTGGCCTTGAAAGGTAGACATCATTGGCAGTTTCATTTGAGGTAAGTGTTTGTAGATTAATGATGCATAGTTGCATATGTTTGACTGCACTCTTCCATTTTACGCTTTCAAATGCAATTTAACGATGATTGCTTGATGGGGTCTGAATAGAGCATCTGGTTACCTCTAAATTAAGTTGAAAAGTTTGTGTTGAAAACTCAGTGACATTTGCTGTATATTTTGTTTTATGTTTCCATTATGTTGAAGAGTTTAACTCTTGAGAATCCTGTTACTTAAAACCTTCTTTGTTTTGTTGGACTTAATTTTTTGTGATTTTTTTCAGGAAGAAGTTGATGAAAATTACCAAGAAGAAGCAGAGATTGTTGATGTCTTTGACAGTGACTTTGAGGATGATGTAAGAACACCCATTTGCTTTCCTATTGAATGTTGATCCATCAGTTCAACGTCTATTCCTAAGTTCATCACAATTGAATTTACTTACCCAAAGAAGGAAATAAAATTATATATTTATGGATCAGTAGTCTTTTTTAGTGTTTATTACCTGAAATTTGCTGTACACTGACTTTTGTTGGAATAAGGAATCTGAACCAGATGAAGAAACAGCAAATGAACCAGATGACAGGTTAGACTTTGTTTATTTTTTATTTTTATTTAATTTTTTGCTTCAATGCAAAAATAGTTAATACTCTGAATGTGTATCAAGGATTGTGAAAAATGACTGGTGTTTGAGTATAAAATTTTACTTTAAAAGTTTTTTTCTTTGAATCAAATGGAGCACTGGTTTGCTTGCCTTGATTTACTTTTCCCATGTACGAATTACTCTTTCAGGCAACGAACAAAGAAGAAACTCATATATCCTCGAAAGCCACCAACAAAGAAGAAAAAGAAACAGAAAGTCCTTTCGGAGCTTGACAAGGAACCCACAGAAGACAAAACTCCTGGACTTGCGAGGATACCTGAACATCACGAAGCGCCTGATGATGTGGATGCAGAGAAGATAGTGAGGAAATCTACAAGAACATCAGTCATCGTTAGGCAAGCTGAAAGAGATGCAATACGTGCTGCTTTGCAGGCGACAATGAAGGTTAGTCATTAATTCCGGTTTTTATGTTGCTTATTCAAGGTGACTGTCAGTGATGTTTGACTTACTTTCTAAAATAAATAAGCAATTTCTTTTTTAACTTTTTGAATTAATAAAGAGTTTGATCCACGAGGCGCACTCCACCGATTATATTTTCCTAGTAGCGTAAAACTTATATGGTTGCTTATTGGTTTAATCAACCATCTTCAGCCAATAAAGTGTGTACAGTTCTTTTTCATCTGTTCACTGTGATATACGAATGTTTTTGCTTTTGTTTTGTTCCATTAGTCATGTTACTGATTCACAGAAGCTATATTTCTTCGAATAAATATTACTAAAGGTTTTCTTTTGAGGAACTATGCTGTAAATTCTATGATTTGAATTAGTGCATTACATTATCTATCTATTTGATTATGCCCTGAAGAATAATGAAACAAAGTCTAAATGGCGTACGATCAGCAAATTAAAAATTTAAAATTATGCTACCTTTGTGAGCTTTAAAAGAGAGGTAATGGTGCTGGAATCCAAGGAATCCTCCAACGAGAACAATATTTGTTTGAAAAAGTATAACCTAAAAGACACCAACTGCAATGTAGAAGATATACCAAAGTTTCCAGACTACCTTAAAGTGAAGATTCAGGTGATTGATACTCGCTATCTTGTTTAGCTGAAGGACCAACCCACCGCCATGCACCTTTACCATTTCAAATTTTTCGAGGTTAAAAGAAAGTCGCCTTCAACAGGGCTTAGTATTTCAAAGCCACCTTCCCTATCCAGGGTGGCTTTCTTTTTTCTGGTTCTTTTCGAAAAGGATGAATTTGAATTGTAAAAAGGGTAGAAAAGAGCCCAGGGGAATCCCAGAAAGAGATGGCAACCCAGAGGAAAGAAACAGAAAACCCCCCATAAAAGCTATAAAAACTTCTGATTTGAAGCTATGCCCTTCCTCTGCTAAGAAGATTAGAGGATATCTTCCAGGTTTGACATATGTAGAGGTTGCAAGGAGAATACTGAACTTTCGGATTGGTATGAATACTATAATCAGAGTTCAGGTTTAAGCACTGATGGGTAGGCTCTGTATGCTGAAAGATTCTAGCATTCATGTCTCTCCAAATAGTATAAACCTCTAAAGGAAGAAGCTATTCAGGGATTTCTCAAAACTTTTGCTTCGAACAGGGAAGATGACTAAATATTTATGTAGTGCGACCTTTTTTTTGTTTGGCTGCAGGTTTTCTTATTTTATTTATGACATTTCTCCTTTTCTACTTTTGAGATGAAACTTGGATCCATTTATAAGTAGCGTCATTTCATGTATAGTGATTACTGCCGCAAAATTTTGTTAGTTGATTCAAATACTTGTTGCACATGGTTCGGGTTTCCTATTGACGTATATTTGTGTCATTGGGGTTAATATTTTAATTTTGTTATCCTATGTCATGATTCTATTTGGGTGCAGTGTTCTACACTGCTGAGAGAGAGAAGCTTTCTATTAACTTTCTTGAAAATAGTGCAATTAGGGGGGAAGATAGAATAGAAATGCAGATGATTGGTTCACATTATTGACTTATAAGTTCATACACATTATTATTCTCAAATGGCGAATACTGGCATGCATCCTTGTTCATCTGTCCTGGGTCATAAGATACATGGGCTTATGCAAATCTTTCATCTGTTCCGACTTCTTATCGTTGTAAATTACAAATCTCTGATATCTCCATTATGAAATTAAGATCCGCAGTCATATAGCTTGGTATGAACATTTTGCTTGACAATCTGCTCATGTCTGTCCACTTAATTCTCCCATAGTGCCCAATAATAATAGTAGATAAGCATCTCGTAACCCCCTTTTAGTGTTAAGTGCTAGAATGGAGCTGCAAGTATTAAACATTATTTCTTTAACCATTATAATTTTGGATATCAGCGTATAGCTTCAGTTGATTATGTATGCTGTCTGTCAGCCAATAATAAGGAAAAAGAAGGAAGGGGAGGAGAAAAGGATGACTCAGGAAGAGATGCTTCTGGAAGCAGCTCAAACAGGTTGATACTTGATTCTAGTTATCTTTAGATATGTGACAGTAAAAAAATACATGTTTCCTTGACGAGATTTCTACTTGTTTTTGTTGGACCATCTTAATTTCATTGACGCGAATTATTTCATTGCAGAAATTATGAACTTGAGAAACTTAGAGAGGGTGTTAGCAAGGGAAGAAGAAGTTAAGAAGAGAGCAGTTGTGCATAAAGCAGCTTATGATGGTCCACAGATACGTTATATCTCTAGAAATGGTAACTTTCTCCTTGTGGCTCTATTGAGTAATCAGATTCTAAATTAATGTGTTCTTTTTTGTATCTATATAATAGTTATTGAATTTTTCTGTTTTACCTTTAATAAGTGATGCCCTGGTTTGTAATAGTTGTGCATAAATGTACTTGCAAAACTAAAGAGAAGTAATTGTTGGGCAAAATGTTAACTCAAGATTGTTTCATATTATTGGACTTGATTTGAATTTTCGTTGCAGGAAAATCTTACCTAGAATTTAGCAAAGGTGTATCATTTCGGAAACAGTTATCAACAGCATCCCTTCCATGTAAGTAAATCATGCTCATCTATTTTTGTTTGTGGTAACTTCAAGTTGTTTCCTTTGTGCATTTTGATGGTAACTTAATGTTTGATGAATTCTTTATGTAAGTCAAATATATTATATGTTGTGTTGACTGTTTGATGTGTCTTCGATGTGATCTCTTGCTCACTTTGGAAGAAAGATTTCTTAAAGAACGATTTTGTTTCTTGAATCTCCTATATGATTTGGCAGTTGCACCGGGCATTGCTTTATATCTTATAATGTCACCTGCATCATGAAAGGTCTAGCACTTTTTGTTGTGTTGTTATAGGTTTATGGTCTCTTATTTGTTTTTTGATGAGCAAGAACCTCTCATTGGAGGCACAATGAGTATCCTTCCATTGGGGCAACTCACTTGCTCAGACTTATAGTCTCAGGTTCTACGTGCAGACGTGGATACAGCATGGAGAGCCAGTATGCCTAAGAGAACAACAATAAATATTAATACCAATCTGATTGCAAATCTTCTTAAAATTTTTGAAAAAGTAAAAACCATAAATTGTTTTTCTACGTGATCATAAACAGTTCAGATGATAAGTTTTTGTTACCCACATTGAGTAACTGCCCATTATATTATATTAAAAGAGAACCTGTTTTTTTCCCCAAAGGATTATAGGTAGTGGCCAAATGAAGAGCATACAAAACCTTCAAACATGGAATGAACAAAAAGGAACCTTCAGCCTTGAGCTACAAAAATAATAAATGGAAACAAATATAACATGAAAAGCTTGTGTTTTCATTCCACATTGATGAACAAAAGGTGCTCAACACTTTCTCTGGTTTTCCTTCCGGGAGTAGGTGCCCTAATCGTGTACTAGACTCACCACCTAATTAGGTTTCGCCCATCACTCACCAAAAGTAGGCAAAGTTCTACAAAATCTTTCATGATACAATGCAATGAAATATTTGAAGGTGTATAGCTGCTTGTGTTTTTACAAGGAGAGCAAGAAAATTCTTTCCTGATTTCAGAGATAGTCATTCTAAGAATGGTGCTTATTAGGCCACTTTCCAAACAAAAGCACCATTCTTGGTGGAGAATTGGTTGTCCCTACCTGTATAGACACAAAGTTGGCATCTTTGCCGATCATAATTATTTGAGCTTATAGAAAGCTGCCATTACTTGCGGGAAGCAATATCATATAATGCCTTATATTCCCACAATAGGAGCAGATCATTAAGCCCTGTTTATTAACGTTTATATTTTTTCGTTTATGTTTTCATTTTTTGTTTATGTTTAATTTTTTGTTATTAGAAAACCTAAACAAAAACATGTTTTCAAGGGAGTTTCAGTTTCACCCAAAAGGAAAGTAATTCATTATTCGGAACAGATCAGATCCAAAATCTATCACACCACTAAAATCAAACATTAAATATCCATCAAATTGGATGATGGTCATTTTCTGAATCAAGTGAGAAAAAACACCAAATTTCGGACAAAGATTGGAGGGGATAGGGACAGAGGAAAATGTTTCAAGCTCTTGGCTATGCATACTATTATCTCTTCTCCGGCATTGATGAGGATGAGATGGAGAGAGATTTGATGGTTAGTGAGAGGCAAGTGATAGAATAACAGGGGGAAGTCATCTCTGAAGAGGGGGGAGAGAGAGAGAGAGAGAGTTCATGATAGGTTGGATATTTGCAGTGCGTTAGTTGTGAAAAAATAAACAGATGGAAATCAGAGATTCTGTGTTTAGAGTTTTTGGTTTATGCTTAAATTTGTTTCTAAACAAAAAAAATATAAACAGATTCAGTAAACTCGTTTTTACTTCCAGTTAAAAATTGTAAACCTTAATGTTGGTAAACAGGGCTTCAAAGGCTAATTTCTGGAGTCCAGTCAGTTCTTGGAACTGATCATGACTATCAATTGCTCGTTAAGGCATCAAAATACAATGGGAGTCTAGAGATCTGGTATAAAAAAGAGGCTTGGACCACCACTATACTCTGGATAAAACTTGTGAGTTCTTGTCTCCCATTAACCAGCATTCATTTGGCCTATGGAACAAGCTATTTCAAAATCGCTCAATAGTATCCACTATCAACCCCCGCAAGTCATACAATCCTCCAAAGCTGTCTTTCATGATAATGCTTCGCCAAGATTGGTCTAGCTAAGTGTCTTAGAGTTTCTTGGGCGGAAAGTGTCATCGGTGCACTTACGCTTGTTGACATAATAGGAAAAAACATACTTGCACAGAGTATTATCTTTGTAATCCTAATGTTTACCAAATACAGAAAGATATTCCAGGCGACATTTATGAAGGTGTCATTGGGTGACCGCATAAACATGCATTAACCTCTCCATGATTCGCACTGGGAAAGTTTGGGATCACACCTGGTTAACACGAAATCACTTTGAGGCAAGAAAAGGATGAAATTGGTTACTCCTTGATAAGTGCATTTGCAGTGAACCATACTTTTGCTTTCTAGTCTTTTCTTTGTTAGGGAATGGCTATCCCTCTCAAATTGGGTGAGGCTTTAGTATTAATGTCTCATCTTTGAAGTTATTGTTGGTTACAAAGTTCTTTGAACTTGCTCTTGTCCATTCGGCCATCTTGCTTTAGTATTTAAGTGGAGTGAGCTTCAACCTGCTTAAAGTTTATGATTTTCTGCATGATATATTATCGAGGATAATGCTAAGCAAGTGTACTCAACTTTTGTCACTCTCTGGTCTTTGCCTTACTAGGAGGAAAGGCTAAACCCTAAAGGACCTCCTACTATGAGTTACATTTCAAATAAGCAACTGTTATATAAGTGTGTATCTAATTATTTTACAATTTAGGGAATAATAATTTTCTATTTTTGACAGTATTGCTAATTATTATAGTTGCTTATCTATTGTCTGTTACAGATCCAGAGAGGGAAGTATGTGCAGTAACCGGATTGCCTGCCAAGTAAGAACTACTTTGCTTTCTGCTGGTACTCTATTTCCAAGCTACATTTGTGTCTCTGTCTTCTATAAAGAACTTAATTCCCTATTAATATTGATAAGTTGCGGAATTTCAATTATTATTAATTGAAGACAGCATATCAAACAACTTTTGAACATCTGATGGTTCAGTGTGGAGTGAAATAAGAGAGCTGGGAAGAGAGAGAAAGGGTTTTGGGGTTGGGGGGGGGTCGGCGGAGAATGTGTGTGTGAGAGAGAGGACTAATGGGAAAACAATCAATTTTGTGTATGATCTCTCAAATCATTCCAATGGCTGCATAAAACAGAATGTATAGAGTGCAATTTCAGAGTACGAAGTAAGGTCGATCAGATTGTGGTTGTGTTAGGTGATGAGATGGTACATAAGAATGATCATATTTGTTACTCGGGTCAGTTACACAAAGTAATGCTGGGATAGAAAAAGATATCAGATGAAACCAGGACAGATTAAGTGGAAAGTGCTTGAGGATTCAGGAGTTTACATGATCACAATATACCTTCGAGGGTAACATAAGGGCTGGCCAACTTTATTATATGGAAGTGAGTGTTGGAAACTAATAAAAGTAGATGAATATAAAATGATATGATTATGTTGAGATAGATGTATGGAAGGAATAACAAACATAAAATAAGAATTGAAGAGATATGGGAGTCGTATAAGATAGTTCGAGTATGTAATAAGGAGACATGTGCACGCTAGTTAGAGAGGGCGAGAATATTGATGTGGGAAACGAAAGAAACAGAAAGAAAACTGCAGTTCTCATATAACGTGGATGCAAGTGATATGAAAAGGTGTGTGTTGGGAAAAATAGACGAGAGGTGTGCGGAAATTCATATCCATGACCCACGTGATATTTTATTTTGGTTCCATTAGCTTAACCCAAATTCATTGGATTAGGGCTTGTTTGTTGTTTTTGTTGTATTACTTTCCTTTTTGAGAGGCTGCCTTTAGAGGGGATCCTTACAGTCCTTTACACGTAAAAATTATCTGCAAAACTATCATACTCGTAGAGAACAGAATGGAGACACATCTTGAACCATTAAGACAAAGAAACTCAAAATTCACCCTTCGACGATAAAGCTCGGGCTATCTGTACCAATGAAAGCTCTGAAATTACTCTCTCTCCAAATGTCCCACAAAACAAATTAGTCCATTGTCTTTTGTCCTTTTATATATAGGTGTAAACAGATATAGATGCGGTATTCATTGTAATCATCAAAGGCAGGCATTAAAAGAGGTTCCAGTAAGGAATCAAGTAAATTGGCCCAATTGTATGAGTTATCAAATACTGGTTTGAGTTATTAAATGCTGATTTACTTATGATGATACATGCTCCGAATTGTTTAATTCAAAGATTTGAAGACATTCGGAAGCTAAATTTGTGTTCTTATTTCTTTTTCCAAATTTACCTAGTCGAGTGTATTCATTTTAAGACAAAAGAAGCAAGTTTTTTTTTCCCCTTTACCAAATGCTAGTTGTTGTAATTTTGAATTAAAAAAAAATATTGTTTGTGTTGTATGACTGTATTTTGATCCAATACTCTCAGCAATTGTAGGTTTGTATTCAATCGAAATTCGTAAAGAAATTGTTTTCCTGCAAGTTTATGGAGGTTATGTAAATTGTTCTTTTTAGTATGGGTTTTGGTGGAATTGAATTGCTCCATTTCTATCCTTCAGATCGGCCTCAGTTGTAATTTGATATTATATTTGTGTGATGTGAAGGTATCGTGATCCAAAAACTGGGCTACCTTATGCAACAAAAGAAGCTTTTAGAATCATTCGCGAGCGGTAAGCCTATTTGTGAATTTTTCCCGAGTAGGTTTCGATTTATTTTCTGGCTGCTTCTTTTCAATTGGTTTGTCTTCCTTCTGGATTTTTTGCATTCCTATTGTGAGATTTGGTTTTTACAAGCAGCAAGATGCTTTAGTTTAAGCCATTTTTCTTGATAAGCTGATTAGGTTCGGGTTTCATCTTTTAATTTATAAAATCCCCTTTCTGGAATCTCATATGAAGATAGTTGTTTCTGTTTGCACTAAAATTTAAGAACTTGCTCCCCTGTATGTCACAAGATGGTTCATTCATGTCTGACATATAAGAATTGAAAACACTCATGGTATGGCCGTATGGGATACTCAATGCACCAATTTCTGAAATATGCTTTTAGGGCACCTTTCACATTTAAGGGTATTCCAATTCAAAATTTGGAATTAAGTCTTTATTATTGTTAGTATAATATGTTTCAATTGTTGACGGCATGTTGCATCACGGTATTTCATGCTTGAAGAGCGTTGCTCCACTTCGTTAATTCCATTTTTTTGCAATTCTCTAATAAACATATAAAACCAATTCCGTGACAATATTAACTAGCAGTTATATACTGTTTTTACACCATAGGTTGAATTGAAATTTTTTATCATGATTTTGCAGGCTTTCTGAGCAAACTATTAGTGCCAGAGAGAACAATAAGGGGCCTTTAACGGAAGCGATATCTGGACAAGGATTTTCTGAAATGCGAAAGAGATCAGTAAGAGAAGCATCAGATTTTCGCTTCTCAGCTCGTTTTCTTAAATTTCCAGCTCTTGAAACTGATGAGTCAGAGTAGCCTCCATATTCTTAGGTGCCTTGGAATTTCTCTGCCTTTCCATGATGAGGTTTATGAATTCAAATCTGTGTCTTGTGTTGTGTATATATGAGAGGAAAGAAGATATAGAACCTAACTTTATTTTAAATTTGGAGAAAGCAAGCAGTGGGAGTTGTATCCTGATGTAATTTACAATGTGCAACCTCCTTTTTTTTTTATGTAGAAGACCTAAATGCTCTATAAGTTGGAGCATTTTATACATCAAATTCCTAAGACTTTTTTGGTCGAAAACTTTTTTCAACTTATTGGAGTTTCAAGTTACCTTGTTCTTTTTCAAAGTTTTGCTCGAGGTCTAGTCCTTTCGTTATATGGAGATATATATCTACGGCTAATTTATCATATCTTGCAGATCTAATGCAAGTGGAATTAGACTTCGCTTCTTCCTAAATTAATGAGGTTTTCTATTCCTTGAGTAGAACTTACCTCAACGAGCATTAGGTCAAATGACAGTCTCGGGCTCCTTCACTTTTCTAATTACTGGTAGATTTTACCCCCCTGAAAAGCGAAAAGCTTGCTCCTTCATGAAACTATCTGGCCCACTTGCAGTGATTGCATCGGCTGGCGATAAGGACATGCTGTTATTATGTTTCGATCCATATCTTTTGTGCGGTAGCAGTAAATTGCAGCTGTCATTGCCCATCTCCTTTTGTGTTCACTCGTACACTTTTGTTTTTCTGCTTTCTCATTTCCTAATGTTACTTCTAATCGGCAACACCTCACTTGCTCCTTGACAAGCAAACGCTAACAACTTTGTGCCTCCATGTTGATGACCTTTTGAATATAAACACCATTCGTACACGGATAGCTGAGAGATCAAAACAGAATCACACTCAATTTCTACATATGAAACGTTTAACTTTCGAGCAAGCTCCCAAACCATGATACTCCTCTCTTGAGTAAAACCTTGGAATGAAACCAAAATTTTATTATTAAGAAAACAGATGGTAGTACCATTGTATATGTTCCCGTGGAATAAGTTCACTACAAGCTTACTTCAAAACTAACAGTTTCACGACAAATCATTACGTTATACAAATGGCAAATCCTGACTTGCATAATAGTGTGTATAATATTGCCTGTGATAAATTCACGCGTATATATAGAAGTTATAACAAATAAGCGGGCATATGGACTTTTGGTAAAGTGTTTCCTCAATATTTTGAAGTGGTTCCAAACTCTTCCAACACTCTCTCAATAGTCTTCCTCGAAATAACTCTATCAATCTCGAACGCTCTCATCTCCCCTCCGAGACCTGCTCTTATTCATGAAAATGGAAAATTATGCATTTTATGAAAACCAAAAATGAACAAGTCATACTAAATTTGCACCTTAAAAACAAATGAAAAATGTAGCTGGTAGCATGTAAGTCAGCGTCACCACATTCTGTAAGTTAGGGAAATATTGTGCATCTTCAGTACATCGGTCCACATGTGGCTTCGCTTCGTTTGTGACACGAAATACATTAATGAAATTTAATAATGTAAGTTTTAGAGAATAGAGCTATCTTTGCTGTTATTCAATGCTAGAATGTAAAAATGTATCTTAACTAAATGTTTAAACTGTTAAGAGAATAGAGCAATATATATATATTTTTTCGTTATCTTCAACAGCAGCCATGGGTCACCTAAATTTGCCTCATTGTTTGCTCACGAACAGCGTTTTTGACGAAAGAAGTATAAGGACTACCGAAAATCATTTTCTATGTGGCGCACTATTTTCCAAATGAAAATACTGCAAACCATTTTCTAAATGAACGCTGTTATTTTGGAATTGTATTGCAACAACAGATAATAACCTGTGAAGACTTTTTGGTACACAACTTGTAAGTTTGGTTTTTCTTTGTACTTGAAAGTACAAACTAAGAAATAAGTATAAACTAAATTTTCTTTTTGTTCTACGTTTCCATTTCTTCAATCTCAAATAAGTATACTTGTTTCACTTTTTACGAAATGTGCTTATCATACCTAACTTTGAAGAGTAATTTTCACCCTCATCAAATAAGTTGGTGAAGAGATCTTTTCCAAAAATAAATGAATAAGTTTGGGAAGAGAAGGGATCTGACCTGGCATATGCAGAACTTTGAGTGGCATCTGGGAAGAGTTCGATTTGAAGAGAAGGAGCAAGTTTTCCATAAGATCCTCATATTCAGTCAAAACCAAGATCTCTCTCTAGATTAAATCAATGAATAAAAATGATCAAATTTTCAGCTAATTGAAAAAACTGTAGTAATTTACTCAGCATAATCGAATAGAAAAGAAACTGTAAATGGACAAATAGTTTCCTGATAAATATGAGCATATTCTGTCAGAGTTGATTCCATGCTTGGAAAGATCTCTTATTTTCGGCTAGTAAAAATAAATTTGGGTAAGTAAAATTTGAGAGATCAAATTTATGATAAAACAACATGAAGTAGAATATGTGTTTGTTTTTCCTTGATTTTTTTCTTGTATTAGGCGACGAACAAAATAGTTTAAGATTAAAAATACTAGAGAAGCTTATTCCCAAAAAAGGATTGAAAAAACCAGACAGCAAATGTAATCGGTAGAGGGAAATTTATTCTGGATGTCAAAAGTAAACTACTTATCTCTCCAAAATGAGAAAAAAACTAAAGTGTCAAATTGGTATTATTTTTCGCATTAGATCCAAAAGTCAACAATCTACAAACTAGACAAAATTGAAGGCAACAACTATTGAGAAAAGGAAATAGAAATTTGAAAAAAAAAAAAAGAGGAAAAAAACCTGAGTTTCTTTTTATTTTTTTCTTTTTCTGGGTGAGAGAGACGGAATGGATCCCCATACCTTGAAATTCTTCTTCTTCTGAGAATCATAATATCCAGAAACAACCATGAGCAACCGCAGCTTCTCCAATCCTGGTTGAAAAGTACGTCAACATATGCATCTTTGTTGAACTCATTTTGTATTCGTTGTTCTTTCTCAATTAACCAACTCTCACTTTCGTACGATAAAGATTGTAATATAATGATCCTATGAAACATTACTTTTAACCTCAGAGGCATATTACGATCACTTAAAACTAACAAAACCAATTATAATAAGGAACTAAATTAGGACCCAGGGGAACTGCCCGGCAGAAGTGTTGGGCAGCCTCTGCCCAACGCATCTAAGTTGTTAATTTTCGAATCAGTTGTTGAGATTAAACATATTTTTTTATTTAATTTTTTTTCAACAATCCATACATTTAATTTCAGCAGTTGATTTAAAAATTAGTGGCCCAAATGCGCCCAACCCCCTTGCCAAGCAATGTTTCTCTATCCACTAAATTAGTCTCGGTTAGATGTAACAGTTGGTTGCAGTACTAAAATGGATTGAAACACAACCATTATCCCCCACGGTGCGTGCACACCTGCAATATCAACTCTAAGGTGCAGATATTGTAGAAGAAATAGCGAAGAAGCATTATGTATAATAGGGTAATAGAGATACGTTGAATCGGAAACGACACGGAAAAGCGGACCAGCACAAAATTCATAGGATGAGGTATTTTTCTTACAAAATCAGAATTTATAATGTATTAGTATAATTGAGATCTCAAAAGTTGCTTCTACGTAGGTATAAATAGGCCACAGAATGGAAATAGCGAATAAAGTTAACTTCACTCACTCTGGAAGTTGGTGATTTCTTGTACTGAAGTACCATCATGAGCCAGAAGTTTCTCAATCGGCAAGCCGATTGAACTTATTCCAAAATGTGATACCGTCAACTTTGAACCTGTACTGTCCGGTTTACCTAAATTGAAAGAAAAACCAGCAATGTCAAGGAAATGCAAAATCAAGCAACAGAAGGTGCAACTTTTGCGTGAAAAGAAATTTAGAAAGCGAAGGAGATTCACAAAAAAAAATAAAGGTGCGGAAATCTACAGGATGCGCCTCAATCTTATACAAACCTTTACAGAGATTTTCATCGAAGGTATGGCCACGTGGACATGTGAGGAGAGTTATTAGATGGGATTCGGAAAAGGAAAATTTAACTCACTCATATATATACTCATGAGATACGTGCAAACATCAAATGATTAATCATTGCAGGTAAAATTGATTTTGCCTAAAGAGAAAACCATGAGATCCGGAATAAGAAAGCGAGGTTCTTGAAATGACCTGTAATATGCAAATAGAAATGCAGAGATTTGAAAAAGTATTCATTGCCTCAAGCCCGAAAAAAGAAGAAGTGTAATACAAGTCGCATCGCCATAATAGCAGAAATGGCCTATGCAAATGTTCCGGCCAGACATGAAATCATATATTTTGCAGCACTAGCTGCCAATCCATAGGAAACTTACAAGTTATAAGAACAAATAAATCAAAATGAAGACCCTTATGCTAGATCACTTGAAATGCAATGAATGAAGAGTAAAAATAACATCTACAACACAGAGGTTTGCACCATAAAAGTAAGAAAATGCATTTTCAAAACTAAAAAATATCGAGAAGCTAAGACAATATCAGACCTACTCTTGTCCACTTCTTGAAATCCTTCCGCAAGATATCATTGACTTTAAGGTCGGAAACATCGTACATCTTGTATCTCACTGCGTATGGAAGGATACAGCTATAACTTTATAGTGGCTTTATAGCTATGAAGAAGAGTAAAACCTCAGTCTTTAAACTAATAATTTAGTTAACTTTAAGAAACATACAGATCTGGTAAAGACCGTTGCATCCATATCGACCAGCACCATTTAACAGCAATGCGGCCATGTACTTATCCATTGAGGCGCACTGAGCGCTAGTAAAGTTTCCGGCATCAAAGAGAATCCCAGCTAACTGCATATTTGTTGAAGGAAACATTTTATTATGTAGAAAAAAAAACAAAAAAGTGGGATACGAAGACATTTTTTTTTTCCTTTTTTTGGGGGAGCACAAGGAAATTTGATGTATTAGGTACCAGAAGTCGACTGAATCCTTGCCCAGCCAATATCTGTGGTGATGTTAATAAGAACTTTTCGGCAATAAGCGCACAGCACGAACAGTCCTGTGTTGTCAAAACAGCATATTTAGCTTATTAGATTAAGCATCAATTCAGAAAATGTTTTAATGCCAAGTTCAACTAATAAACCTGTCCGATGGTAATAGTCTGGACCCAAGGATAACTCACATCCTCCTGAAAAATTCATACGATATAATGTCATCCTCACATACCAACATATACGTACATATTTTCATTCTCAATCTGTCTCAATCAAGCATGGAAATCAACATAATGGCTAGAAAAGTGCACCTTTCTGCAATTAAAAATTTCAACCAATGCCTCCTTTAGCATCTGTTCATGAACATAGTTACAAAAATTACCATCTCCATGGTCATCATTTAATAATTCAAAGTTATCGGTAAGTTATTTACCTCTTGTTTGGCTGGGAGTCTGTCACCGTTTAGTAAGACCAGCTGAAGACTCCCAAATAGATCATAATATGACAGGTCAATCTGCTTAACATTTCATGTAGCAAAGGGAAATTAGTCAAGGCAATAAGAAAATCACGCATTAACAATTTTGCGTGTCTGATAAACAAGAAAAAATCTTACATCCATTGCATATGTATGTAAATCGAACAAGAAAATAGGTATTTTGGTTGCCTTCATTTTTTCTAATAAGAGGTTGACTACATAAATAAGAATCAGGTTAGAAAGAGAAACACTCGTATAACAAGTGAAATGAGACAACTTCTTCAATTATTTTATGCGGTTGCCGAGATTGTTGTGTATCACATTCTTGTGGGAACAAGCTGATATCAGCTCGACATAGTTTTTAAGCAATGCAATGATTTACATGAATAAACCTTCTCTAACTAAGACGATAAGTCCTTTTTATCTTCACTTTTTTTTTTTTAAATTCGTTTAAAAAACAGAAGACCTTCAATCTTGGTTATGTACTGTCCAGAGGTAGATATTTACTTTGTCATTTTCGTATAGGCAAAATAGACTATCAAATCGTCTAATCAAGTCAATGTTCAGATCCTTTCTCGACGCATAACTGATATAGAACATATATTCTGGTCAATATATCTAGTGATCAAGCAGAATACACCTCGTCAACAAAAATCAACGATGAGTGATCAACGTGACACGAATCAAGTAACCATTTCAGCTCAGCGTGAGAGTCGAAATCAGCCCTCTTCATATTGATCACAGGTACAGTGCATAATTGGCTGTCCCCTAGTGTCTCATTCAAATAGAAGGCATACATAATAGTCGAAGCAACCGAACCAATATCTGTATAATTGTGACAAGTTTATACGTACTTAGATGAAAACGGAAGATAAGGGAAGAATAAAAAGTTGGTCTTGATAGGGTAAAATCTCCACATACCAGGGAGATCTTGACCCAATACAGCATGTAGGAATTTTCCTGGAATACCAGAATTAACCTCATCCTTTTTGGATTTAAGATACAGATTTAGCTTGACGATACCATCACATGATTGTGCAATTTCTGTCTGTGGATTGTCCCCACTGTAAAATGATGCAGCAGATGGAGGAAGTGGAATTTTGAGATCATTCGTTCCCTTTTTCTTCATGCTATATGACAGTCCTATTCCGCTGCTATTTTGACCACTCACCGTATGACATTTTTCTGTTTCGTCGCCAGTTGTCGAGTTAAACTCTTTCTCTAACTTAACTTCTTCCTCAAATTCATTGTTCAAATCAGCCACGGTATTTGGAGATGGAGATGAGCTTAATTTGGAGGCTTTAAACCATTTCTTAGATGTTGTTCGGCCATGGGGTTCAACAATAGTGTGCTCAGGCAAAAGTTTCGGAGGGCTATACGTAATATTCTCCAATATATTTATAGCAATTTTCTCATTTGCTACATTTTCTTCGAAGTTGAGTGCCTGAGTTTCTTCCGCCAAAACTGAATTGCTACTTCTCATACCATCAAAGAAAGGATCATCCCGTGTGTGAAGATATGATTCCTGGGGGCCAAATAGTATGGGAGGAAAAGAAGAGAAAACTCATTGTAAGACTTGTGCAACTTTCCAGGATACTTAGTGCTTGTTTGGTTGCAGTTCTTAAATAATAGCTTTTCTATTTTTTTTTTGCTTAAAAGCTGGCATATATTTTGGATACTTAGCTTTTAAACCGAGTTCTTTTGATATTTTAGCCCAAAAAAGGTAAAGTTTCTTAAATTAATGCCTTCATCTTTGTTCTTACTGTGGAAGACTAGCTTGTTTTTCGCTTAAGAATTGCTACAAAACAAACCTTGAAATCACCATTTCTGTTTTCCTTGAAGTACAAAGATTTCACTTCACAGTAGACTAAGACCTAGTATGGGAATGCTGCTGTTTTTGAAAGTTCGTTTCTCAAAATTACTTTTGAAAGTTGACTCTTAAAGCGGATGTTATGTTAGTGTTTAGTAAATAAAATCTAAAAGTTGCCTTGATAATTAATTTGATGTTTGGTAAATATGTGATTTTTATTGTACTAGCACACGCACATGTCAAGTGCTCTATACGTGATTCACAAATTTATTATCTAACGAAATATTATATACTAACATAAGAGCAAAAATTAAGAAATTATTTCAAATAATTTTTAATAAAAATATAGAAGTGTTGTAGTTATCATTTATTGGAATCTTAAGCATGTATCATATAAAAATTTTGAGGTACCTTCGTGAATTCGTGACACTAATTTTACTTTTGACCGAAAATAAACACACCTTTTAAAATGCCAATGTCAAGTAGGGAATCAACTCAGCAAGAAATTTTTTTGCATGAAATTACTATATTTTAAGAAAGAATTACTATAAATTGAAATTTTAATTATAACTATTTTTAAATGAAAAAATAT
>MKEJ01058023.1:0-23655 GCA_001753735.1 Embelia ribes
AAATCTTGTAGGTATAACTCCAACTTATATGGTAAAACGTAATTAATTTTTGATTGTATACGTACATGCCATTAGCAGGATCTGAATATAATTTTTTCACTACGTTCCTTAAAAAATGATAATAATCCATAATGGGTAAATACTAAGAAGGTAATCTAGGTGATTACTAACTATTGAGTTTTATCAATCATGAGAATACAAAAGTTGGTAGATTTTCTTTACATGATGCCACGAAAAAGTGACATTGAAAAATTTTTATTATCAAAACCACTAATGTAAAAAGTAATATTTTTACATACACGTTGTATCAAAATCGAGTTCTTAAGTTACTTATAGCAACCTCCCAGTCACATCCGATCAGG
Source organism: Embelia ribes (assembly GCA_001753735.1). Classification (NCBI taxonomy): domain Eukaryota; kingdom Viridiplantae; phylum Streptophyta; class Magnoliopsida; order Ericales; family Primulaceae; genus Embelia; species Embelia ribes. The sequence goes on from MKEJ01058023.1 coordinate 363, forward strand.
GTTGGCCCAAAGGTAAGGCGGGCCAAGCAATTGTCTTACCCTGACCCAAATATGGGGGCAATATAATTTTAATATCTAATTACTAAAATACCCCGAATAAAAACCACGTAAGCAAGGCGAGGGGCATCGGGATGTGCACTCGGTACCGAATTCTCCGATTGAGGAGCAGAAGAATAGGAGTTTCTTCGTAATTCCACCGGTGGAAGTAGCGACAGTGGTGTCGGCCACCGTGGCCGAAATGGTTTCACCCGATTAGATCTCGAGGTACCTTAGTCTTTGTTTTCAATCTACATTTTTTATGAGTACTATGTGTTTGATCTAGTGACTCTGTGTATATACATGTATATCTTCAATCTTGTTATGTGAATTGGGATTTTTCACCAACACTGGCCAATTAGTATCACCGGATTTGGTACCTTAATTCTGTATTTTTTGTCTACATTTTCTATGGCTACCATGTGTTTGATGAAATATCTCTGTGGTGTATATATATTCAATCTTGTTCTGAACTAGATTTTTTGCTGCTAAATTTATTTAAATGTGTCTTTGGATTTACATATTTTTGTAACAATACCGGATTTGGGCTTTGTTAGGTTCACAAATTTGCCTATATGTGATTATGTACATGTCTACTGTCTTTCCTTGCAATGGGTTTTTGCAAATTTATATAAAAATGTCATTGCATGATTATATTTTGAAGTTTGGTTCTGTTATGGATAGCGGTGTTTGTAAATTGACTAGAAGTATATGGTTGATCTTGGTTTGAATTGGGATTTTTGTGAAGTCACAAACTGAATTGGTTTTTTGTAAATTCACAAAAAGTTCATCTATGTTGTTTATCTTTTAGATGCTTGTATATAATTATGCATCTCTGATCTTGTTTTGAATTGGGTTTTTTTGTAATTTCGCAAAGATGAGATGGGATTTTTGTGCAAATATATGTATCTCTGATCTTGTTCTAAATTTGAAATTTTTTGTAATTTTGCAAAGATGAGATGTGATTTTTGTACAACTATATGTATTTTTGATCTTGTTCTTAATTGTAAAATTTTATAAATGTGCAAAGATGAGATGAGAGTTTTGTAAATTAACAAAAATGCAAATGCGTTTGTATAGTTTATTAAGTTAACAAAAATATAAATGAATTTCTTATGAGTTTTAAGATAATGGGTTTTATTTGTGGTTTTGAAATTGTTCCAATGATCTGGATTTGAATTCCTCTTTTTTTTTTTTCCAGCAATTTTAGCTTTGAAGGACGAATTAGCAAAGTGTAGAAAAAGAAATGCTGAGCTCATGTTGAAAGAATTTATCCTCTTAATAAAAAATGTGCCGTTGATGAGAAAATAATTGAGTCTAAGATTGAAGGTGATAAAAAAGAAAAGATGAATTACATAGCTATGTTAAGATATGGAATACAAACAAACCCGGTCTCTCCTTTTTGTCTCTAAATTTAAAGGTCACCAATTTTTTATTCCTTAATGGTAAATTGATAATTTGACTTGTGAAACTGTGGTGAACTCTCTGATTTTAGATCCAAATTTTTTATTCTTTTCATGAAACTTGAATTGTGTATATGTGGTGTAGAATTTTACTATTTTAGTTTTTTGCTGTTACAATTTAATGTAATTTCTGCAACACCGCCGTGTAAACACTTTCATACTTCTTTGGCCTAAAATGCATGATACATGTAAAGAACACAACATATGATTTTAAGGACGGTGGTGTTTGAAAAATATTTAAATCATCAGGTGTCTAAGAATAAACGTTGAAAGATTGTGCATATTATTTTTTTCTTTTCTTATAAAGGGGCAAACAATTTGTGGTTTGTTTTGGACAACCCCCGTCTCCGGGCCGTTCCTACATCCGATTAAAAGGGAACAGACGTATCACAACCTACTCAATGACAAAATCAAAACATATAACAAAAATAGAAAATTTTTGTGGAATTTTTTTCATGTAGAAAGTGATTGTAGGTGACAATTAGTCAATTTCCTCTGATGTACAAAACCATTTTAAAGAGACGAATCTCCTAACTGCAGACACATTTCTATGCCAATAATAACTAACGGACAAGAGAGTGAGAAAAAAGCTATCAAGTTGCTTCTATACCAATATCCCCCCTCTCGTCCGTTTCTTCTTTTCTTTTCTCTATTCCTGCTTATCTTTTCCCATTTTTATTATTTCTTGTTTTAATGAGCATTTAAATAAATGGTGAGAGATTTTTCTAAAAGATATTTCAAAGAGACAAAACGCATTAAATAACAATGTCTCTTATTTCTCAAAACTGAAAGATATTTTCTAATGTATTTATAATATGTTACATCCTAGTTATATTTGGTCTAGAATAATAACACAAGTAAACATAGATACAATACATATCTTTCAAACAATTTTTCCAATATTGTAGTAAATGAGAAGTTGTAACTTATTTATACAAAAGAAATGAACAAAGAGGTTCTACCTTATTAGAAATTGACAATGAAAGATTTTTTCAATGGAGTTTTTTTTATTCTTATTTTGTTAAATTGAGAAGATGAAAAGAAAAAAAAAAATTGAGCTAAATCTTGTCTTGATTTACATAAATTAGATTCACTAAGGAAATAAATATAAATATGAAAAGAAAAGGTAAAAGAAAAATATGAGGAAGAAAAAGGAAAAAGAAGATGATAAAAAGGAAAATTTTGAGCAATTAGTAAGTTTTTTTTCTCAGTCTTAGGTGTCACAACATGATGATTGGTTACCATTATATGGAAGTGGGAAACTAAACCAAAAACAAAAGTGAGAACTGTGCTCTAAAAATATAGAAAAAAGGAAAAAATGGAGATATGATTGTAAAATTTCTTAGACATAATTAGTTTTATGAAAAATGTATAGAAAACATATGTGATTATTTGATATAGTATTGTCAAATATTTTTTAAAATTATGAATACCCATTATATTTGAATTTCTATACTCATATTTAATACTTTTTATAAATGTATTACTCATAATTTTAAAAAACATACATAAAAAGACTTTTGTTTTAGTATAAAAATGCTAAAACATTATATTTTTATTGATTTTTCATTAATTTGTATGAATATGTACTCGTCAAATTTGCTATAGGTTTCCTGATAGTATCTGTAATGTTTCATATTTGTTTACTCTGCGTTTTCTATTTGTATCATTCACGTTTCTAATGTGTATCATTCGCGTTTCCAAGACATTTGATAAGAATTTCCCATGGATTTTTTTATGCGTGTTCGAGATGGTTTTTGCACGTTTCCCTTAAAAAAAAAAATTGTACTTCGCTTTGGTACCAAAAATATGTTTCGCACTCACATCCGCGTTTCCGATAACTATGGGCAGTACATATTTAGAACCTTGGCTGGACCAAAACCATGTCCATAATTAAATGCCTTCCCTAATTTCCTCCCCTCACTAATTACAATTATGATATAAATTTTATACATATAAATTTGTAGAAAATTTTTAAATATATTCACACATCCATTAACACATAGAAGAGAAATTGCTCACACATAAGAGGAAAATTATTCATTAATTGCAATATTGTTAATTTCTTTCATACATATCAAATAATAAATAAATGTATATAAATATTAAACTCTGTATCCTTACAATTATTACCATGAAATTAAATACCCTTAGAACCACTTGCTATACCAAAGGCCTATAATTCTCCACCGTTGGATCACTTCCATGATCAACGGTTGTCAACTGCCCTAGCCCATTAAAGGCTTCTTGCAATCTCTTTCCTTACATATGTCGCATGAATATCTCCAAATTAGGAAGAAAACACACTCACTAAAGACTAAATTTGTTGCTTAAATCTCTCTCTCTCTCTCTCTCTCTCATGAGCTACCAAAGCAAACCCTCTTTGTACAAAACTGGCCCTCCATTTTCAGCCATTCAAGGATTCTTGTTGGATAATAACAAGAACAATTTTTCTATACAAACCCCCCAAAACAATGGGCAAATTGTTAGTGAAGGGTCATTATTGGTTCACCCAAGTAAGCATCATAATAATTTTGCACTTCCTAGTGGGGCAATTGGTAATTTTAATGGCTATGGTGACAATGTTTTTAATAGTGGTGAGACTGATCTTAATTGGATGCATGAGATTTATCCGAACAAAAAAAGTGAATTGCTGGAAAATTCTAATTATTTCATTCGAAAAGGTGAATGGACACATGAAGAAGACAGGTGATCTTTTTTTTTTTTTTTTTGTAATTTTCATTTTAGAATTCGTTCTTTTCTATGTGGATTTGTTGATGATAATTTTTTTTATTTTTTATTTTTATTTTTTTGGTTTGTAAGGATTTTGATTGACTTGGTGATTAAATTTGGAGAAAAGAAGTGGTCCAAGATAGCGGAGCAGATGCATTGGAGGGTCGGAAAACAGTGTCGTGAGCGGTGGTATAATCATCTACGGCCTGATATTAAGGTTATTATTTTTTTCTTTAGTTTTGATTTGTTTCGATAGTTTATACGTTAATAAACTTGTTAGATTTTCTAGTAGAAAAACAAATCTATGAACTTAGATATTTTTATGACTGATAAAATTCTTGAGTAGGTAATTGCCTTCGTAGAGTTTTCATTTACATGGTCATACTATTTTTACACATTATGAATCAGTAGCACTTTTTGTGATCATTTCTATCTTTGAGTTTTTAAGAAGTTAATTACATCTCATTGGAAACGCTATTTAGATTTTCGTTTTGTGAATTTAGAACTTCATACATACCCATGAAAACATTTATTTCATGCCTATCATCACCATATCCATTTCTTCATACTAACCATTATTACTTCGGCCAAAAAAAGAAGTTCACCACATCCTCATTTTATGTGTATTTGTACAAATAATTTCATATGTATTTATTGAATTTTTTTTTCATATCCTCACTTAGGCAAGCGAAACTTAGGTGATTCCATTGTCTCTTGACACCCCTCTTTCCGTTCTCCTTTTTCATGTGATTTTGGAATCTTTTGACGACAACGCATCAAATTTGTTTCAAAAGAATCCAAATAATCCAATTTTCCATTAATTACTTTTTTTGGAACTTCCCGCTCTTAATTTGTTTTTATTAATTGTTTTTTTTTCTTGCATAATAGCCATGACAAAAAAAATTAATTTTCTTCTTTTCTCTATTTTTTTATTATTTGAGTTTTTGTAGAAAGATTGTTGGAGTGAAGAAGAAGAGAGGATGCTAATTGAAGCTCATATGTTATTTGGCAACAAATGGTCCAAAATTGCTAAGCTAATTCCAGGAAGGACCGAGAATTCAATAAAAAATCACTGGAATGCAACTAAGAGAAGGCTAAACTCGAAGAGGACATGCAAAAGAGAAGGTCAAAAAGCAAAATCATTGCTACTCGAAGAGTACCAACTCAAGATCGTTAACTCTGCGACCTCACCTGCAGCCGCCACCACTCCTAGCAGTTCCACTTTCACTGAGGAAAAAACCGAGTCTCTCGCTTCCTGTCTCGAGGACTTATCAGATTCCTTGATCGCTGATCACTCCCCTCTATTCATCATCAACCAAACCTATGATGATGAACTCAACTTTATGATGAACTTTTTCACTAAAAAGAGTGACGAGCCATCCAATGATAATCACACAAAAGCCATAAGTTCAACAGAGAGGGCGAAAATGGACCGAAGAGTTGGTGTTTACAATGAAGAGGGCAGAAATTTTTTTTCCGACTCCTTCATAAATAGAACGGAGGAAGATCAATTACAGTCCCAAACCCATTTACCTTCCAACGGTTACATTTCCAACCTTTTCGATGGTGCTACTAATTCATCTCCTTGCATGAATGGGTATTATGGTAATTTCACTAATGCAGATTTCATGGGTTCTCAATCTTCGTCTTCTTCTTCTTCAAATGGAAAGAAAGATATGGATTTGATGGAGATGATAGCTTCTTCTCATGGAGGAAGTATCAACTTTAAGCTCTAAGTATGTCCCTTCCCTTAGCAATTGTTGTGAGTTATTTCGAGACCTATTTAGTAATATATGATATTTTATCATTTAATGCTTGTACATAAATATAATTTTAAATTATTTGTTTCATGATAGTATGGAACTTAACGAAAAATACTCATATTTTTTACATATAGCATATGAATACTTTTATAAGTCAAGGTCTTGCATTTTTCCATTGTAAACAACTTTCGAAGAAGTATTTTCAGATAAGGTAAAAGTAGATTGTAGGAATTTTTTAACATAAATTATATTAAATCCACTTAATTTTATAAAAAAATATATTAAATCCGTCCGCATAGCATAGCATGATTTTGTCGTGTCTCATACCGCTATGTTTGGAGAGAGATGATTGGTAACTTACAATTAATCCCCTTTTAACTATTCACAAATGTTTAGTATTATTTTGAAAAGTCATTTTATTAAAATACATCAATTTATTATATTTATTTAATTACTCAATCTATCATAAATTATACAAAATGGGAAGCATTAATTAAGGATATATTAAGAAATAGAGTAAAAATACTTAGAATTTATGTAACCTTGATTGATATTTCTTAATTTTTGTGAAAAAATAAATGTGACAATTAAAATGGGACAAAGAGAATAACATATATTAAATCTATACCATTATTATATGTACCACTAGATGTAAGTAAGTGTCCTCATTTGGTACATCAAAGTTTGGCGTTGTTGGAAATATAGGCCAGTAATATTTGGAGGAAGAGTAATTTACAAGTATGCTAAGTATTTAAGTGGAAAAGTGAAAGAAATTTAGGGAAAGAAACACTTTGTGTTATAACTCTTGAATATTTTTTGGCTTGATACAAATGAGTTATAACAAACAACTACAAACTTTTAGAGCGCGTCCGCACACGTTTAAGACAACTTCTACACACATTCTAGAATGTTTTCAGACTTAGAGACTCTTAGTTTTAGTTTTCTCCACATGGGCAAAAGACACAACGTTAATCATGAGCCCAATTAGCTAATCTTATTGGTCTTTTACTATTTGGGCTAAAATCAAGTTTACCCTTCAACATCCCCCCTTAAACTTGATCTCCTCATATTGAGAAAAGTACTCGACCATCGAAATTTTTAATGACTATTGAGAACTCTTATGATCGAGTGCCTATTAAGGACTTTTATGATCAAGTGTCTGTTAAGGGTTGTTATGATCGAGTGCCTATTGAGCACTTTTAAGGCCGAGTGCCTATTGAGCACTCTTATAACCGAGTACCCATTAAGGTCTCTTTTGACCGGGTGCCTATTGAGGAATTCCAAATTAAGCCTTTGCACATAAAGTCTCGAAAGGATAAGTATTCAGAGTTATTTGGTAGTCAGTGTTGATAGATTAATATCGAACAATGATTGTATACTCATAGTGGATATATACATTGCATGGAAACATACTTTGTGTAGTTTATAGTTTAGGTTAGAAACATTTTATCATTTATTATATTTTTGGGTTGATATGTGAATAGGCAAATACAGTACAGATTATTTGCTTTCGGTTTACTCAGTCTTTGGTATTGTAATTTTAATAGAATCGAATTGTTTTTTGACTCGTACCTATTTGGTTGCCTTTTTGCACTAATTTTCTTATAGAATGCCAAACAGGAGCATGTATTGGAGATCATGAGAATCGAGTCTTGGAAGGAGTCAAACCTTACTCGGGTGTCGCTAGTTGTTTATTTTATGTGTAGTACTCTTTTTATTTCGTTTTAGACTGTTGTAGATCAATGGCCATGATTATTTTATTATCATTTTTGAATAAGTTGTAATACCTAAACATGATAATAAGGCCTAGTTGATTTGTTTTCCTTTTTATTGTTAAATTTTTTTAATAAAATGATTTATTAAATATTGTATTGGGCGGTAAGTTATTTGCACTGAATGTTGTAGGAATTCTGGGGTATTACAAATTGGTATCAGAGCTTAAAGTTTATGATAACCTTGGTAGTTATAAGTTGTTGGGTTTGTCGGTAGGAAGTCTTGAGTTGCTACGTCTAAAAGGTCGGGATAGGCGTCTAGGAACTTGGATGCCTTGCATGTTTTGTGTGCCTTGTTTGCATTAATTTATGTCACATTATTTTGATACGCGTGTTTTATATTTAAAAACCAATAGTCTACAGTAACAAATATCGATACTTAGCTCTATGTTAGTAGATAGGGGACGCCTTGTGGGCCCAACATGGATTGCTGTTAGTGGATGAAGTTAACAATAAACTATTTGGGATTTACTTATATACATTTTTCTTACTACATGTCATCTAAACATGTAATGGATTTTGATTGCTTCCTATGGATTGATTCCATAGTAATAGAGTGTTGTGTTAGTGTGCAGAATTGATATGATGTTTCGGTAGGGATAGATTTGGGTTGTAAAGGGACGATTACCCAATGACATATTGGACTTGTATAATGATCTTAGGAATAAATTTTGGAATTGATGTATATAACTTGGAGATATAAAGATGTGTTGATTGAAAAGGTTTAGAGAAGCCAATTGACAGGCTGAAAATTTCGGGTGATATATAGAATAGTTACATTGTAGAGACAATTTATACTAATGATTGAGAGTTGAAAATGATAGTGGTATGGGGATGCTTCATTTAAAAGGAGAGATTGGAAATTGATCATGAGAAATTTGAATAAGTGTATTGAGCAATCAATGCCAATGGGTGATGAACATTTTAGTCGTATGAACTGCAAATACCTAGTACAACTATGGAGATAATCGAACTTAGATATTTGCCAAATCTAAAGTTTAGCTTGAGTTATATAATAAAGATTGGGGAAATGAGTATGAATCATAGTGAATATAGAGTTCAAAAAGATTTAGTGGTAGTGGACTACTTGAAGATGATTCACTATAATTGTTAAGGTATGAATGAGATAAGAGATTTTAGTGATAATTCAGTAAGTGATGTGATGAAAGGATAAAGCTTGATATTGTTGAATAAGTAGAATTGAACATAAGTTAGTAGCAATTAGGTAAGTAAACATAATAGGTTACGAGTAAGTAGTAAACGAGTAGTATGTGTGTTAAGGAGTGGTAACTGTGATGAAGGTATGTTTTGAGATGTTAAGAGAGGTGTGCATGGTTGGACTTATGGGCTATTGTGGACGTAGTTGTTTGGAATAGGTGTGAGGCCAGAGATGACTAATAATGTTGTGTGTGAAAGGTGATGACGGTGTAGATACATATAACTTTTGATTGGCAATGTGGTAATATTTACAAGAATTGTGTTGGCAAGATTAAGAATCTATTCAGGGAAGAGAATTACTAAAATGCATGGGATCGAGAAGTTTGGGCAAGGTGAAAAGAGTATGGGGTGTGATATGAATATATTAAACATTTAAACATATTTATGATGCAGTCAATGTGTTGGTATGTAGGTGAAGTTAATACATTGAAGATGGTTGATAGGGTAATAGAAGATGAAATCCAGAATAACAGTGTTGAATGTATATCAAGCAAAAGTTGTTGGTGTTGATGGCGTAGAACTATCTTGGGGGCCTCGGTTAGTTTTAGAGATTACATTGCTAACCTTATAGAGTCTCGATATTTGCTAGTATACTTGAAAGAGAGACATAGGATGGTAGTATGGAGGATAGATTGAGATGGAATTGTGGATGTATACGTAGAATGAATACCTTGGAAAGTAATTGAACACCTGTGTTTGATGAGGTTGGTTATTACCAGTTGGTAAGTTTATTATTTTAAATAATTAAGGGGTATGACGAGTCTGTAGTTCAAAGTATTAGGCGCCCTTGTCGTGATTAAGTGTGTTATACTATGTCTATAGGAATCGTCGGATAGGCATCATATGTGCTCTTATCATAATGGAGAACAACTTTAGAGTTCATAATTGGTCGAATTGTTACAGCCGTGATTGTCATTGGTCTGGTAGGGATTATTTTTATTTGAAATCTCTGGAGTTGAATTTATCGTGTCTTTTGGGAGTTATTGATTAGTAAGGCCACCTTGGAGTGTCTGTAGAATAATGGAATCTTAATAAGAAGCTATCAGTAAAGTTCATAATTACAGTTTGGTAGTATGTAGATGCTCGCAATACACAGGTTGTAGTAATGAGGAAAGCATGGTTGGAAGTTATTATGGCAAGTTCAAAGTAAACATTTGTAACTATTTATGAATATAGTAGAAAGTTTGGGGACGAAGTTTATTCTTTTGGGGCGAGAGATGAAAGGCCCTGTAAAACTAAGGATCAAAACTGTAAAAAAATAGAAGTGAAACTGAAAAAGAATTAACTTTCTCAATTATACATTCTCACTTTTATTACGTACGTTAATTGTTTTCAATAACAGAGAGAGAAAGAATGAGAGAAGGGGAGAGGTTAGCCACGCAAAAAATCAACGGATCGCTGGGAAAGAGCAACCCAATCAACAATCAAAGTACGGATTCGGGTTCAACTCCTTGTTCTTGTCGTGTTGAGGTTCCTATCTTGATTGAGAACTCTTCAAGTGAATAACTAGGGCTTTATTCTCCAAGCCTTCTGAAAGAGTTTTTGATTTCTAATAAGGTGTGTGCTGATTTTGAGTTCAATTATATTGGAAAACTATGCTTTTATTATTAAATTAGGCATAATTGTTGATTATGTGATTGGAGGATTAAGTTTTGAGTTATTTCTCATGAAAAATGAGTATTTGGAACTAGGACCAGTCCGAAAAAGGGTTGGATCGGTCGGGTATGGGGATGTTGTGACTTAGACTGGTCCAGGGAGGTTGGACTAGTTGGACAAAAACCAGTGGAGTCCTGGACCGGTTGGAGAATGGGTTAGACCAGTTCAGTTTAGATAGCTTTACACCCTTTCACGAAAAAGGCCATAACTGTCTCTCGAAAATTTGAAATTGAGTTCCATTTGAACTATTAGAAAGATAATTAAATAAGATTTCCCACCATACCAACTTTGATAAGAAAAAGTCTTCCAAAAATTTTCAGTAATTCAGTAAAACTTGGGTCTTTGGCGTATGAGACACTTTCAACGAATGAGTGATCAAATCGTATGTTCAAGTCTCCTCAAAACTTGTCCCTTGCACTTCTAAATCTCCAAAATTTGTTGTTTCATTATGCTATTGATTGAATCATAGAAGTTATTAGAGTGCCCATTGAAGACTCTTATGATATAGTGTTTGTTGAAGAATCTTATGATCAAGTGCATGTTGAAGACTCTTATGACTAAGTGCCTGTTGAGGACTCTTATGATCGAGTGCCTTTTAAGGACTCTTATGATTGAGTGCCTGTTGAGGACTCTTAAGACCGAGTGCCTATTGAGTACTCTTATAACCGGGTACCCATTGAGGACTCTTTTGATCAAGTGCTTATCGAGGAACTCTGGATTAAGTATTTGCGTATAAAGTCTCGGAAGAATAAGTATTAATCCAAATTGTTTGGTAGGCAGTGTCGATATATTGGTGTGGAGCAATGGTTGTATACTCATAGTGGACATGTACATTGCATGGCCACATACTTTGTGTCGTTTATGGTTTCAGTTAGAAACATTTTGTCATTTATTCTATGTTTAGACTGAGATGTGAGTATGTAAATACATTACAAATTATTTGATTTCGGTTAACTTACTCATTGATATCACTATTTCAATATAATCAAATTCTTTTTTGACTCGTATCTATTTGGTTGCCTTTTTGCACTATTTTTCTTATAAAATGCCAAGTAGGAGCTGGTACTGGAGATCATGAGAATCGGGTCTTGGAAGGAGTTGAAGCTCACTCGGGTGTCGCTAGTTGTTTATTTTATATGTAGTACTCTCTTTATTTCTTTTAGACCATTGTAGGTTAATGACTAGTATCATTTTATTATCATTTCTGAATATGTTGTAAGGTCTAAATATGATAATAAGGTCTAGTAGATGTGTTTTTCCTTTTATTGTTGGATTTGTTTAATAAAATAATTTATTAAATATTGTATTGGTTTGTTTGTGGCATGCTCGGAATGTTGTAGAAATTTCGAGGCATTACATCGGCGATCCAAGTGAGGATTTGAGTCCTTCTCTTCCTTTTTGTTGCGTTGAGGTAATTTTCTCTATAAGTCTTTCCGCGTCTCTTCATGTCCTTTGGTTCACAATTAATTCCTCATGTTTCTACTGAAAAATTAAAGTTTAATTCATCAATTGAGAGTGAAATATATATATTTTGTATATAGATGATTAATATTTCATTGGTAGTCATAAAAGACGGCAATTAGAGTATCCTTTCCGGGTGTTTTCGAATAATTCCTCTTGCATAATTACGGGTGTGATTAGGCTCTTACTATTTTGTGGTTAGAAATTCAAGTCTTTATTTATTGTATGCATAATTTTGTGATTTTGTGATTACATACCCTAGTTGATGTGAGTTGGGAGTATGAAGATGGTTACATGATTATTATATCATAGTTGATTAAGTATTGAGTTGATGAGTTGTAAGTTGAATTAATGTGTAAAAGCATTCATTACATGAGACATATACATATGGGAATGAGAAAGTGACATGAGATTTTCATCAAAGTTTTGTGAAACTGTATTGAGATGAATAAATGTGATTTAAACTTAAGCGCATGACGAGGATTGGCCCTTTAATTCATGTTTTGCTTAAATAGGATGACAATGATTGGCCCTATAGTCCTATCTTGCCTAATTAGGGTAACATGGATTGGCCCTATTATGTATCATTATTAAAGGGTGCCAAGGATTGGCTCTCTATTACCGTAATATTTGTTTGGGTTCTCTATTGGAGCTCGGTGTAGCGCTAACTACTCCATTTAAAATCCTTATGCTTAAAGTTACAGGGAGATGGTATTCCCCGTGGTGTGTGTTTTTGTGTTGAGTAAAAAGTTATTTTAAAGATAAAGCTTAGCAACATAATTGAGTTGTGCATCATTAAGCATTCATGTGTGTGATGAGAATTCCTATGAGATGGATGAGTTATGACTTTGATTTATTTGTTATGTTTATGAGATGCTTCATTTACATAATTTCTTGTGGTTGTTAGCCCTCCACTATAGTATTTCTAACTGCTTGTTTGGGATAATTTTCTTGTTTTTTGTTTTTCCCCTTTGTAAAACTCCATGCAGAAACAAATATTGAAGGTCATCAAACATAGAATTAGGGATTAGGTTGAGCTCACCGAAGGGTTGTAGGTGTCATCATTGATTTCAAGCTGTTGTTGATTTATTTAGTTTTGGCCGTAGAGCTAAGACAATTTGGTATCAACCTAATTAGGTGAATTCCAGAATGTTTGGAGCTATGAATTGTTCACTATTTGAGATTTTGATTTAGTTTTCTTGATGGTTGTTTATATATTTCTACATGAGTTGTGATGGAAATCACGTGTCTGGGAGATGGTGAATTCTGGGGCGTGACAATTTGTTATAAGAGCTTAAGGTATACAAAAAATACCTTGAGAGTTGGTGGGTGTCAGGATTATATGTAGGATTTTCTCGAGTGAGTTGGTCTAGAAGTTAGGTAGGCATCTAGGAACTTGGATACCTTCGTATATTTTGATGTGCATTGTATGTCTTGTGTGCTTTGTATGCTTCAATCCATAATTTGCATTTTTCTGAGAAATATTTTCACTTATAAAACTGATTGTTTTTTGAGGCGGAACTCAACGTTTATATCTATGTTGTATAGGCATAGAAAGCCTTGCTGGTCTAACACAAAGCTCTACCTGTAGACAAAGTTGGACGATAAATCACTGTGATTTTCTTTTTGAGGTTATTTTATATTTAACTACAATGTGAAAATGTAATTGATTATGGTTATTTTCTATGACTTGATATCATAGCAATAAGATATAGTTAATGTAGTCATAGTAGGAGTAGTTTCGAAAGTAGTCACGGTGAGTGTGGATGTGTTATTCTAATACTACATGTCCATGAGGTATTTCAACAGACACGTGCAAGCATTGAGCCTTGAGTATTGATGAGAAGATAGCGGTTCAGGATTAGTCATTTTTCCAGAGCTTGAGATATCAATGATGATGCATTCCAAGAGTATGTGAGAATGTTTTGGCAACTGATGGCAACGAATGTAACTTCATTAATAAGGAAAAAGATGAAGATATCGATGGGCAACTTGAAGGTAGTTCCGAGTACAGTTACAACAGTGGAGGTGGCTTATATTGAACGAGTGGATCCTGATGATTCAAGAAGAGTTAAACATATTTAGAGTTTTAGTGTTGATGATCCGATGGTAGCGAATTTGTAGATCTCAAGGGTGGGACATGATTACAATACCCTGAAAGCATCGATAAGATAGTGGTGGTGACAGTGGATACCTTCTAACTTGGAAAGGAAGTTGTACAGTAGTGGAAAAAGGCCGCATAAAAAATTTCGGGAATGTGCAATTGCTGGTGGAATTACAAGTTGTTAGATTTCAGGGGTGACTCTATCCAGATATATATGATGAGAAGGAGGACTTATCCTTATATCAAAATTCAGGTGCTTTCTGTTTTTTTCTTTCTGCGATCCTTCAACATACTTTACACCTTTAAGTAGTGATGTTTATTCAATGTCTCGTCTCTTGATGTTGTTTGACTATGACTAGTCATTACTATTTTGAATCTTACCTTATTCTCTTCATTGATGTGTCGGTGTCAGATTCAATCGTGGGAAAGGAATAGTTTCATTCTCTCAATATGATGGTCAAGATTGGTCTTTATTGGATCATTTTACTTGTGAAGCTAGATAGTTCTACTCAACTTATGGACAAATGAGATGTGTTGTATTTTTGTAAACTCATTGAGTTTGGAACCAAAGGGTTCCAATGTGTGTATGCCCATATATATGCCATTAGGTGTCGGTGTTTTCCCTCATTTTATCTGTCATTGTTGCTTTATGTGATTTTCGATTGGTGTTTCTAGTGTGATCTTCTAGTTCTAAATTGTCGAAATTCGACGTTGTTTTGAGTATGGATTGGTCGTCATCCAATCATGCCATAATTGCATGTAGCCATGGACGAGTTATACAATTCCTTAAAGAACGAATATATTTTCGGTGTGTGGGTGAACAAATGTGATTGATGCATTTCTACAAGGCCAGTTGGAGACGTACTCAACTATTTGCTCACCAATATTTTCATTTTTTAGATCGCGGGGGTACATCCTGAGTTGCCCCGACAGTTTTGTGAATTTTGTTGAGGTGTTTGTAGAGGATCCTGGCAGATTGCTGCCATGTTGTGAGGTAGAGTTTTTTATAAATCTTGTTCCAGACATGAGTCTCATATACATGGCTTTGTATCATCTAATGTCCATTGAGCTAACAAAGATGTAGAGATGCTTGATTTGGAAAAAAAAATAGAGATACAGAGTTTATTGTGGAATATGTAGTCGAGATAATGAGGAACAAGTACGAGCCTTCATGGAATTGAGATATTTTTCTTATTTCTTGTTTTCCCCTTTGTAAAACCCCAAGTAGAACTAGGTATTAGAGGTCATTGGATACAGGATTAGAGATTGGGTTGGAGCTACTCAAGGGATCATAGGTGTCATTATTGATTTTCAACTATTGTTGATTTATTTATTTTCAGCCGTAGAACCAAGACATGTTCTAAAAAAATAGTTTTGTTGTTTTATTTATAAATGGGCAAATTATTAAACCCGAGATGGTGTTTGGAGCTTTGAGTTGTTCATTATTTGAGATTTTGGTTTAGTTTTTGTGATAGTCATTTATATATTTCTATGTAAGTTGTGGTGGAAATCACGTGCTCGGAAGATGGTGAATTCTTGGGCGTGACAAATATCGGACCCACTTTTTCTTCTTCCCCAAATTTGGACAATTCTGTCCCAAACTCAACCGGAGTGTTTATAGATTTACACCCATCCATCTTGAATTTTCTAAAGATTATTTTTGCATATCTCTATAGGGAAATAAAAATTCCTTCATTACTTCACTTCACTTCACTTCAATACCAAGGTAGTATGACATTATACCAATATCGGTCATTTCCAATTCTCGGTTCATTGTTTTCTCAAACTCATCAAACAAATTTGGATTATTGTTGTTATCAACTTATAAACAAACAATCAAGACATCACCTTTCCGATTCATTTTTACATAAAAGGCATGTTCATGTGGGCACTTGATAAAATTATTTTCTTGAAAATATTTGTCAATTATACTATTCCAAACTCTCGGCATTTGTTTTAAAGCACAAAGTGCCCTTTTTAATTTCAAAACTTTATTTTCATTCCCTTTAATTTTATATTCTATTGATTGCTCTATATATACCTGTTCTTCTAGATTACTATTTTAAAATACAGTTTTAATATCCATTTGATATAATTTCCATTTATTTTGAATTGCTAAAGAAATTAGTAATCTTATAGTTACTAAGCAAGCAACGGAAGCAAATACCTCATCATAGTCGATGTCGACTCTTTGGGTGTAACCTTTTGCGACTAGTCTTGCTTTGTATCTTATCACTTGTCCCGTGTTATTCTTGTTCGCCTTGTATACCCACTTCACTCCTATTGCTTTGTGACCTTTAGGTAATACCGCCAATTCCCACGTATCATTTTTTACAATTGAATTGATTTTTTCATCCATGGTATCTCTCCATCTTTTTTCTTTCATCACCTATTTAAAACCTATTGGTTCACAATTACCAAGAAGACAAACAAATATTCACTTCATCAAAGCTTTGTGTTGCCTCATATATTTTTTCCAAGCTTTGGAAATAAGGAGTCCTTTCGTTTGAGTTTTCATCACTTGATGATTAAGTTGGACTTCTTTGATTTGATGGTGAATGAGATGGAGTGTTTGACTCTTGATTTTCTTGACTATCATGGTCCTCTTGTATGACTTATCCTTCAAGTTCTTGAAATAGTGGAAGAAAATTGTAATTTTTATCTTTTTGAATATTCCATTCCCATGTAGCCGCCTCATCGAAATGCACATCTCTACTCACAATGATTTTCTTTGTGATAGGGGTTGTAGAGTTTGTATCTTGTTGAGAGCTTATCATAATCGATGAATACGAACTTCCCACTCTTGTCGTCAAGTTTACAGTGCTTTTGGTCCAACACATGCACATATGCAATACTCCCCAAAACTCGCAACTGAGAGGCATTTAGTTTTCTTCCCTTTTATGTTTCTTGTGGAGTCATATCATCTACACTTTTACTGACATTCCGGATGGAGAGATAAACTGTACAATCCACTTCTGTCCAAAATTTTTTGGTCATCTTCTTACTCTTTAGCATACTTCTAGCCATCTCAAGAATAATTTTATTTTTTATTTCCACCACTCCATATTTGTCGCGGCGAATGCGGAACCTCTAGTGGAGGACGAATCCCTTCATTTCTAGAAAACACTTTAAATTCATTTGTATCCACCTTCTCTATCAGATCTCATGGCTTTAATCTCACGACCAATTTCTTTTTTAACAAGAGCCTTAACTTTTTTTTAAAGCACAAAATGCATCGATTTTTTTATTTTAGAAAATAGACACAAGGTTTTCTAGAATAATCATCATTAAAGAGGAAAAAATAATTACTCTTTCCATTAGAACTTGTTTTAATGGGTCCATAAACATTGGTATGAATAAGTTGTAAAAGCTTTTGAGCTCCAGACATGGATTTTTTTTAGAAAGTGTTTTCTAGAATGTTTGTGAAATTTGCTACGCGATTTTATACAAATTTATATGCATATATTCATATATCCGGTGATGCAACTAAAGCAATGAGTTTAGGGTTCCATATAACGTTGCTTAATGCATGTAGATCAGTTAGCCATTTCGGAACATAATCAAAACCGAGAACTAAATTATAGTAAATATAATTCCAAATTAAGAGAGAAACGAACTAATTAAGGGAGAAAAACAAGAGAAAATACCGAAAATTTGAAGGTTGGTGTATCGAAATTAATACAATACAGAATTAAAAAAGATGAAAATCTAACATTATCACACGTATCTAACATCACTTATCTCTAATTAATATCCTTAAGGCTCAAAACAGTTGGTGGTGATCACTCCATTAGCACTAGTCTTAATTGTTTTTATTCTAATTTTGTCTCCGTCATAAAGACAAAAATGCCGTTTGTGTGAAATTTTCTATAAACCTACTTTTTAAGTGAACTAGCGTTGGCGCATGTCATATGTAGAAAAATTTAAGATGCTAAAATCGACAGAAAAAAATGGCTAACCTATAATATAATTTTATTTATGAAATATACATTTCATTATAATTTATGTGAACAACCTAATTTTTTCTTTGAAATTGTTTTTCAAATGTTTTCAATGGGAAAACTCATAAATACCGTGAATTATTAGAGTATTTTTTATGTGATGTGTTGAAAATATGAGTGTTTTCGATTAAGTTGCACGCTATTTGTAAAATAGAAAAGTTCAAAAATATTTATGTGCGAGTATTGCAAGACTGTCCCACTCCGATTGTCCTCAAACTCGGTTGAGGTGAACTTTAAATAATAAATAAAAGAAAATAAAAGAAAAATACGATAACGAAAGACAAGAAATGCGATACATCGCAACACAACTACATCAAGCTTCCAACTTCGCATTTACAATCTTAAAACTACAACAATCCAACTGTCGCGCCCCAAATCCTGTAAAACTCGGAAGAAGGGTGTGATCCCTTTTTAAAGAAAAAAAAATAAAAAATATGTTTTTAAAGAAATAAAATAAAATGATATTCACTTCTATAACACTTTCTTCCACTTTTCATTCTAAAACATTAACTTCATCAGAGTACGCAAAAGAAAACTATTAATAGCCTGCATACTATTAGTATATCAACTCAAGAGTACACACCACGTTTATAACTCCATTCAAGCGACATGCTTGATAATATATACAACCCATGAGTCTACATAGAGTATATTACATTTCTGTTCTAACCCGAACAACCTCAAGGGCTACAAAAAGTGTAATACAAAATACAACTTCCAACTACATCTTACTTAGAAATAAAATTACAACATAACTTCAACTACATTCTTCTATGGCTAAAGTAAATAACATGAATGTGGCCAAATAAAATATATACCATCAAATTTATCCTCAAAAATATGTAAAAAAAAAGCATCTGAACCAACTCAATGATGCATCTCACTAGCCTCCATACTTACAACAATGTCATGATACAAAATGGAAAAGAAAGTTACACGAGTTAGTCTACTAAATAACACGATATATATGATATTATGCGGTGCTATAAGGTATAAAATACCACATATGGGAATGAATGCAATGCAACTCGACAACGACTTCGACTTCGCTACAAGATTTCAACTTCTAAAAGATTGGGACTAGCGTCTAAATTCATTTTCTTCTAAAACAGGGTTCTTTCCTGAATCTATACCATAAATCTCTCCCTTCGTGGAACATTTATAGTTGATTTCCCTGATAAAGTTTTTCGATTTTTACGGTAAGGTGCTGAGCTTTCTCTTTACTTTCTTCTGAAACTTCGTAAATTTCGACACTTGTCCTGAAAAGAAATGGAAAATGACTCAATACTTTCACGAATGAAATGTAAACTTCCTTCAATTATAACAATGTTCAAATTTCAAAATTTAACAATCAAACTTCGCAAAACTTCATTCTTCACTTCGATAATAAAATTGAGCATCGACTTCTTCAGATAGAATTCAAATACTTCTTTTCACTTCTCTTTGAAAATTTCATTTTCAAAACTTCAGATCCTTTAAAAAAATCAATTACAACCTCTCGTTTATCAGAAACGTTATTTTGGTTCAAAATATGAATAATGTCATTTCAATGAATAAAATGCCAACACATATGACAATATAATTCAATATGCTTCTAATCATGCTTCATTCTTCATAAAAACAAATTCAAACAACTAACAATTCATCTCTAATTCACTTCAAGAAACATGCTTTAACTTCATAAAATTTACAGATTAGGTATACACATAAAGTCACGCATATATTACTATTTCATAGCCTACTCATACCTATTACCACACTAGAACACTTCCGAGAGCTAATCATTGAAATGTCCCAAATCTTATTCTTCATTACTAGGTTTGATCTAACTATTGAACCCGAATCAACTCGAACATACATATAAAGATAATCCACTTGGAATAAGGAACAAGATTAAAACTTTAATCTCATTTACGAACCAAGTATGGAAATTGAGGTATCATGAACATACAAGATAAAGGTCGTGACTTACCTTAAAATGTTCTCTATGCTCCCAGGATGAAGATTCTATACTTATAAATTGGATTAGCCTTTGGGAACTAGATGGAATTTGACCTTAAAGTTCCAAAGATCACTTCCAACCCCCCCTCCCCCCTTCTCTCTCTCTTCCTTCAACTTTTCGGAAATAATTGGAAATGAAAAGGAAATATATTATAAAGTAAAAAATTAACAGGGTCCATGACTGTACCAGTGAGTTTTGAACCAAATAAATGGTCTGTGTACTAGTACTAAATTTCTAGGTACCAGTACTCTCTTTGTATCAGTCCATACCTCTTGTGTACCGGAACTTAGGCCCAAAATATAATTTCAACCCATATCAAACCTCTGAAACCCTCCACAATGATATCCAACTCTGGCGTTCCTCTCAACACATCATGACACCATTCCTTTTCTCTACCATACTTGGCACATTATCCAAGTATTACCAGGCATGTGCTAAACCTCATACAGACATGATGTCTCGTAATTATATGATAGAACAAACGTCTCCACATTTAGCCATATTTTATACTAATGTAATATAATCTTCTTACTTCTATACTTCTATAAACGCATAAAGACTTCATATACTTACTTCAGTAATACTCCATACATTTCCATTCTACAATAATACAATAATAATATTATATACTTCTATAATTTTATTATAAATGCAAAAAATAACTCGAAAATTTATGGATGTTATATCCTCCCCCACTTAGGAAATTTCGTCCCCAAAATTCTCATGCACTTCAATAAAAAAAAACAACGTACTAAAATTCTCGAAGAGTTCTAAAAACTTCTCTCACATCTTATCTTCGCATTCCCAAGTCATATCTTCATTGGGACCATTTCGCCACAATACCTTCACTAATCGAATACTCTTCTTTCTTAAAATTTTCTCCTTCAAGTCAAGAATGAAAATCGATTTCACTACATAGGACACGTCTTCTTCTATATGTAAATTATCAAAATTCACCACATGTAAAGGATTACTTAACATTGAAACATGAAAGACAGCATGAACACACAATAATTGAGACGACAATGCAAGCCTATAAGCCACTTCTCCTACTACTTCGAGAATCAAGAAAGTACCAATATATCTAGGTGATAACTTCTCATTCTTCCTAAATCTCATAATTCACTTATTCGAAGATACCTTCAAGAACACATGTCCCCAACTTCAAATGACAATGGACATTGTCTCATGTCCGCATAACTCTTGAAAATACTTCACACCATTTCCAACCGTTATTTTATCATTTGGACATTCTGAGTCATCTCTTGTACCATTTCAGGTCCAAGTAAAGCACCATCACCCACTTCGGCCCAACAATCAGAGAATGACAATGACATCTGTACAAAGCTTCAAATGGAGCCATCTTTATACTCGAATAGTGGCTATTATTATATGAGAATTCTATCAAGCTCATATATTTTTCCCATCTACCTCCAAAGTCTAAGATGCATGCCCGAAGTATATCCTCAAGTATCCGAATCATCTGCTCAGACTTTCCATCTGTTTGCGGATGAAATGTTGTACTTCAATAGGTTAGTCCTTGAAGCCTTCTGAAGACTCGACTAAAATCGCAAAACAAAATGAGGATCTCGATCCGACACAATTGATACTGGAGCCTCATATAAACGAATAGTCTCATTAATGTGCATCCGGCAAAGCTTCTCAACTGAGTCCATAGTACGCATTAGTATAAAGAAAGCAGACTTCATCAAATGATTTACAATCACCCAAATAGCATTACAACCACATCTTGACTTTGGTAACCCCATAATGAAATACATGGCAATCTATTCCCACTTCAACTCTAAAATGGGTACGGCTGCAACAAGTCATAGGGACGTTTGTGTTCAACCTTCACTTGCTGACACATCAAACAATGCGAAACAAACTCTGGTACATCCTTTTTCATATTGACCTACAAAAAGTGACGAAACACATCATGATACATCTTCATGCCATCTGGATGAAATGTTAAACAAGAATAATAAGACTCTTGAAGAACCTCTTTTCTAATCAAAGTAGGCATATATAAATGGCCTTGGAATCTTAATCCACCATCATCAATAATGGTCCACTTATCAAGGCTATACTCGGAAACAACACGAACATGATACACTTTAGATTCTTCGTCAACACGTTGCACTTCTACAATGTGAGTGATCAAGGTTGGTTGGACCTCAATGTATCTTTGCTTGCATCAACATATCTGCTCATATTAAAAACAAATCCATCTGGAAACTATTGAACTTTTGCTTGTACGATATGCTTCTCTAGTTGATACACAGCATTGGGATAATTTCCTTGACTTTCGTTCTAAACTTGATCTGGACGGTGACAAAATAGAAGCAAATCCTCTTTTGCCTTTGTATTATCTTTCATCGTATCTGGAACATACATTATTGTATTGAACACATTATTGAAAAAATTCTTCTCAATATACAGGACGTCGAGGTTGTGATAGATTATATTAGAGCTCTAGTAAGGGAGAACCCAAAATATGTTATGCTTCTTCCAGCCACAATCGGTGATTCTACAAATCCTAACATTATGTAGCCCCTAACTTCATTAATTTTAACCAATCTGAGTCGATCTATATCTTGGAGGATTTCAAAATCCATCTTAATATCCACAGGATCCTTTATCACCATTATGTTTCTTAAGAAGTTTCTCTTTATGATTCCTATATGTATGACCATCCATTAGGAACTTTCTGTGGTTATTGAACCATGAGGTCTTCCTCACATTCAGAAGATAAAATGCATCTGAATCTTCCATACAATGTGGGAAGGCCAACTTTTATGCTATCAACTAGCCAAATAACATAGAGTACATAAGGAAGTCACTTATAGTCCATATAAGAGTAGCTTGTAATTAAAATTTCCGGTTAAGCACAACTTCGAACACCGCAACACCATCTATCCAAAAGTTTTGCAGCTTTGCAATTTAAGGTTGTAGGAACATGGTTATCTTATACTTATGATTCCTTAGACTAGGACAGACACCTATAAGGAAAAATAATTAATACTTCCTGCACAACCACAGTGGCAAATTGTACACGGTGACTACAACTGGCTAGGATGAGTA
>MKEJ01058029.1:0-17665 GCA_001753735.1 Embelia ribes
ATAATAATATTATAATGCAAAAAATTTACCCATATTTTCCGGGACATTACAGTTCGATCTGTTATACACATGAAGAAGAGATTGTTGAAGGTGTTACCCCGTGGAAGTAAAAGGTTTATAACCAAAGAAATTATCCCTTGTAATTAGCTCAAGATATAATATGTGGTTATGTGTTTTTAGTGCCTGATTTGATTGGCAATGATGATGACATCAAAGATTTAATTTAGTTTTCTTGTCAGTATTTTTATTTTATTTTCTCATAAGATTTATTCCCTAAATAAGTTCCCGAGTTATTAAGGAAATAATTTGTCTTGATTAGGATTTATTTTTTTAGGATTCTATTTATTTATATATCAGTTTTTAGGTTTTCATTTAAATATCCAAATGGATAACGCTTGTGGCAGTTTTGATTGAATGAACATGGAGAGTTGATTTGTGCCTCTTTTTCCAACCCTCATGCTCTCTAGGCTTGTTTCTTATTCTCTTTTGGCTTCTTTCTTCTTCTTCTCTAGCTTTTCGTACAGTTTATTTTTTAAACCAAGAGAGATAGATTAGACATGAACAATCTTGTGAAATAATTAAATTACATTTCCATCGTTAAAAATGAGTTAAATCAATAAGATTTGTGATTTGGACAAAATATACTTCCTGTGGATGTTACCTCGTAATAGTTTGTAATTTGAGGTAGTGGAATGGCGCAAAAACACTCTGTAGGCAAAACCAGTCCTGTGGACATTAATGTTTAAGAAATGAAATCATTTTGAGCCCATTCAAAATAATTGACCTTTGAACACGTTGTGTTCTGGTAAAGTATATCTTGGTTTTTTTGGTCATAGATGTTGATTGGTCGTTCTCTACAATGGGAATGAATTCTCGAGGCATCAAACCATCATACTAATGATTCTTGTTCTCGCAGGTCCATGAGAACTACAGTCTCTTTTGTCAAGCTCGAAGCAACATCCTCTCAATTTTAAATGAGTACGTCAGATGTTCTGTTTTCTTATGCTTGTTCCATCAGTGGCATCTGCACAGTCGTTTCTGTTCTTCACTTTATTTTCCTGAAACAGCAGCGTGGTCTAATAGTACTTTTAAAGCATTTGGCATGGGAAAATATAATGGAAAATAAAATTTCTTCCTTATATTGTGGACAATAGAACTTCTTTTTCCTGTACTCTACTTTTTCCTAAGACATATTCATGTACTCGAAATAGTGTAAATCGGTTGTGTATTTTACATCTTTAGCACTGATGTTTTTACATCTCTATAAGTGTGTGGAACTGAAAATTTTGGATGCTTGCTTTCATTATGCTGATTAATGCAATTTTGCAGCGTGAATGACAAGCCAGAGATAATGAAGCAGATGCCCCCACTCCCAGTTAAGTTGCACGAAGACCTCGCCAACTCAGTTCTTGGTTGGTCGTCTTTGCAGAAGAATTCATGACTATATATACTCGTCATTCGCTCACGCTGGGTTTTCGAGGTTACAAAAACCGAAGGCAGAATAAACTGGTTACATTAGGTCCATATCTTTTTTGTTGGGTTGAAGTGGAGGGTAAAATGTTAAAGTGTCCTCATATCTTCTAGTTGTGTAGGCCTTAATTATTGTCGTAAATAATTGGAAGTGAAGTGAAGAGTCCATTAAGGGTTGTTTAAATCAACAAAATGCAATAAAGGGATTTTTTTTTTTATTATATTTTTTATTACTGAATCTTGCGAATTTGAGCTTTGTTTGCATTGAAAGGGTATTTGTTTGAATTTTATCAAATCACGATAGCATTGCAAAACCTCCGAAGTGGTAACCAAGATGGATGAGCACAAGGGATGATAGAGGGCCGAATATTCTTACTAATGTGGAAAATACCATAAATAAATACTCCTCATCATTGTAATTACTAATGGATGTTAAAAATTTACTATTCATTTTTGTGAACTTACTCCTCATTATTATAATTTTTTTTCTAGTTATTAAATAAATACAAGAATAAGCTCATTTGACTTTTCAAACAAATTAAAAAAAAAAGGGTAAACGCAATTAAAACATTAAATGTTTAATTTTTTTTACTAATATGTCCTTGTTGAGAATATGAAAAATGGTAAGTTTTAGTAAAAAAAAAAAAATGTATTAAATAAGGATATTAGTAAAATACTTATTTGTAGTAATTTAAAAAAAAATGGTCTATAATTTGAGATGAACGAAAAAGAAAAGTCAGATTATATTTTTTGAACGGATGGAATACAATATATACTATAAAAGGAAACTATGATGGGAGTTGATTTTTCTCATAATGAAGAAAGCAAAAATAAGGAATGTATGAGATATAACTCAATAACTAATTAAAATTTGATCATACTTGCAATATTTAGTCCATGACAATTAAACAATATAATAAATTTACTTTTTTTGCAACAATTTGAACGTTGTAAAAATCATTTATAAAAATTGAAACATGTGGGGATATTGTTGTTTTAAAAAAAATACAAACCTTTAGAGTGGTCAATATTGTAACCTATTTTTCCTTTGAAATACTTTTATTTACAAACCTACTAGTATTTGTATTTTTTGGTAAAAATAAAGTATATGATCCAAATAAATAACTAGTTCTAATAAACATTTTATAAACCGTGTACAAATGCAACATGGCACGCAGAATATTTAATCATTCTTATTATTTTAGTATTATTTTATAAAAGACACCATTTATTTAAAACTAAATAGCTATGAATAGGTCAGGCAAAAGATTAAGAAGAAAAAAAAGATGCTTACACAAGAAAGTTGAGTTGATATTTTTTCCCCTCAATACCAGCTTTAATTAATGTGGAGGTGACAGAAAAAGAGAGAAGCTACCAATAAATAAATAAATAAATAAATAAAAACATGAAAAATAGAGTGGCAATGTGAAAGAGTTTGTTTGAAATGGCATCATACAATTGTCTTTATTAATGTCCCACAACGTCAATAATAATTGTCGGAAAAATATATTAGTAGCTATATAATACTATATAAATATTGATTATCTTTTTTCCATAAACAAATAGCATACATCAATCGTGACACTAAGTCCCAAAAAATTAGTGTAATATTTTCCTCTGCCAAAATCATTTAACTTCTGGAAATGTATTTCAATATCAGAGGCCTACCGTAAAGATTTTCAACCAGAAATAAGGTTTATATAAACATTTATTGACGTTGTTACAAGATCGTACTCTATCATATTGAATTTAGGCTAAAAATTGGGTCTAACGCAATGGTTATAATCGAGGTCTTTTATTAAATAATATTTAATTATTTCACTTCAAAACAGTACTAAGTTACGCTTAATCAATAAATTTAGGAGAAAATGGAAAATTATTACAAGTACAAGATACCTTCCATTCTAATACATATTTAAGATAATAATTGTTTTAATCATTTTATACTTTACAATATTTAATAATCAGATATCATGAAATGATACCCCAAAAATAGGGTTGTAAGAGAACCAGTTAAGGTGCATAGGGAAACAAATTTGTAAATAATGCATGGTTGCAGAAACAACTCCATAACTTTTTCTTATTTCATTTCAATACTTATGATCCTTCGCATTGTTTATAACTGCATAAAATTGTAGTAATTTTTAAGTTCCAAACAACAGTAGTTTCAATTTTATTTTATTTTTTTGTCTAAATATGTACCTTGTCTTATATATGCAACATTGGTAACTAAGCTCTTTATGTATAATTTTCCATACAATTACATACAATTACGACTACAGATTCTTCCCAATAACAATCATCGAACTCTTCTCCTTCCAAATGCAACCTTACATTTTTTTCTCTTAGTTTGATTTGCTATATTTGCTTTCATTTTATATTGTTTTAGAAATTGATTAGATGGTTAACAATAAGAATCAACTTGCCCTTTTTACTTGGTCGATCTGCATTTGCATGAATAAGAATGCTCAACTATTATTTTCATTAGATTGAAAGCTTAAGTATAGTTGTTTCGACAAAAACAACTCATAGCTCCCTGAAAAATATCAAACAAACACAATAAGCACGCAGTTGGATTTTTTCAAGATTTTGGAAAATTATAGTGCAAGACTAGTAAATTAATGTATCGTACATTGTGACTGAACATAATGACTCATCGATTGGGTTTTCCATATTGCATTGGTTGCTTATTAAGTGACAAATGGTTCTGTAACTATCCTCACAAAATCACAATCATGCTTATCAAAAAGCAGAAAATAAGTGGTACATACAAATGTGTCCAACTTGTAAAATAGAAGATTGATGTCACTTTATTGTAGGAATCGTGCACAGTTCTTTGAACAATGAGGCGCGATAATAAAGGTCTTGTCCGTGGCCTCTTATCATATTTCTCGATTAGTATAAACGTTACACTATTGTATAACTACAATTAATCAAGATAAAAATCATACGAACCCTGGCACATTGGAATAGTTGACAATATTGTGCGAGTGAGATTGAATCTCCACTTCAATAGCGTTAAGAATGAGAAAAACATCGATATATTTTTTTTTTTTCAAATTATGGATTTTTTTACTCAACTTGATTACTCCAAATTTCGATAAATTACCGTAGGTTTCACAACCTTTTATTTTCTATGTTTGCAATGAATTTGATAGGGGCATTAATCTCTTTTTTTTTTCAAAAAAATAAAATAAAAAGTTGACTCCGGGCACAGTAAGTTGTGCGAATTTATTTCAATAACTTTATTATCCTGTAGAAGGTAGCAAGGTTGATGCAAGCCATTATGTATAAAATTGAAAATAAAGAGGAGGTCAAGTCAAATTTCTGCATCAACAAAACCAATTAAAGTTAGAAAATCGAGTCATACACATAACAATATTTTGTAGATATATATCTTTTCTAGGCGTGTCCTTGGAATTTTCTATAATTTGGTTTTGTCTTATGGATGTTACTACTGAACTTGCGCCTTAGTTAGGGCTGGACTTAATAACAATGGTCAGTTACTCTTGAGTCCTCAAAGTTTGATCCTAATCTCAAATTGTATCAACTTGTCCTCTAATATCACGATTGTCGTCATCATTATCATTTAAGTATTAAAAATCTCAATATATTAGAATAGACTAAATAAAAAATATATATATAAGCACATTAGGCCGTTAACGTGAATTTTTTAACGTTGTCCATTGCTATCGAAAATTATTTGCTCGTTTTACAACGTATTATGCATATCCTTCTATAATACTTAGATCTATGTAGTTAGAAGCCTAAAAGTTAGACAAATTCAGTTAATTTTTTTTACCTTTTTGAAGGTAAAAATAAGAAGAAGAAAAAAAACAAATGGACCCAAACTTTTCATCAAAAATAGGAAAAGCCTGAATTCATGGATGCAACCAAACAAACAAGCTTAATTAATTTGTTTTCTCTACCATGTCCAAGTTCATGAATGAAAGAGCCTTTGCACTGTGTGTTTATAATTTAGGTCATTGAATGTATGTATATGCATGTTTGAGATTGTTATATATAGGTTCAAGAAAAATAAACTCATTATGATATCAGTTCTTTTTTTTTTTCTTCTCAGAAAGCATTTAAAGATCTTCTGGAAGGCAAATGTTGACTAGATGAAATTTGTTCATTATGGACAATAATGTAGCGAAAGGAAAATTCAAAACATGACTTGTCATATGGTACCACCAAAAATACTTATGATTCTTTTCAATAATTTCCACTGAATGATGGGTACCATATGCTCAGAAATGATAAGACATGGTGAATATATATATCAATCAGTGTAAGTTTTGTACCAAAAAAAGAAAAAATAAAAATTATTGGGTTGTTTTTCAAAATTAACTATGATCAAACGGGAGAAGAGTTTCATACTTATAGAAACGAAACAAGCCACAAAATCTTTAAAAAAGAGTTTTGGTCCTTCCAATATTTATTTTTAAATCTTTTCTAGTCATTTTTGGGATATTTCTATAATTTAGCTTAAAAAAAAAAAATGAAAAAAAAAAAAAACTAGACAAAGAAAAAAGGTTAACAAAAGAAGAACATGATAAATGTACCAAAGGCACATTTATGGTCCTATGTGTATTTCGTCAATTTATTTTAATTAGGCTTCGTAATTTTTACTTGGAGAAATTATACCGCCTAATTCTTAAAATTTGCAGGATGAACGTTAGTTTTTTTAAGGACTTCATTCGAATGTTTAAAATTGAGGCAATAAATGTCGGAACCAAAGCTACTGGAACAAATGAGAATTTGTAATAAAAAAAAAAAGGATCGTTTGCGTAATTTTGCCAAAATTGATATGGTAAAAATTATTTACTAAAAAAAGGTAATGCATGTAAGCAACCTAACCACACTCATTGATTAAAACAACAAAGGTAAATCAATCACTTTTTTCACGGCATGTAACACACTAGAAATTTAAGGGAAATAACCAGATATTAAATGTTCAGAATGCTCTCAAAAAGTATTTTTTTTACAAATTAGTCCAATGTATTTCAAAAGCTGGCACTCGAATGCACACTAGAAATTTTTGTAAGAAAAAAAAAATCCCTTCAAATTTGTTATTTCAGGCTATTGTTTTGAGATATATTTTGTTGTCAACCTTGCTAAGATGATGACTTTTAAGGTATTACGTACCTTGTCATTTTTTCTTAGCATCTGACATTAACTCTCCACTTTGAAATGTAAATTTGCCTTGGTTAATTAGGGTTTATATGTTACAAAATTAACGAAATATATTACTCCAAATCTTGTCAAATGCAAAATATGATTTTTTTTTTTTAAATTTCAATTATTATGACAATTTTAAAATTGGAAAATTATTATGCAGCCTGCGGCCCACTATATAAAATTGGAAAATTTTATTTGATCATTCCATGTATCTTTTTTGGGAAGAGAATTTCCAGGAGAATCATCATGTTACGAGAAGTGTCATTAAAATCAGGCGCATTTTCTTGGGTTGAAGACATCTATACTAACTTTACTTAAAGCATGTAATCTTTAATCCTAATCCAACTATTCCCCATCCATTTTATTTGACCCACACTCCCATTAAATACATACATATATTTAATTAATTTTCCATTTTCTAGTTCTCTTTCCGTTTTTCTTCTTCTTCTTTTTTTTTTTTTTTTTTTTTTTCTTCTTCTTCTTTTTTTTTTTTTTTGGACTTTCTTTATTTTTATTTGCAATGAAACATTGACCATCAACTCATTTCCCACTCCTCAACAGTTCAACCACTACTTATGTATGCCTCTCAACACACTAAAAGCACTCCCACCCATCTTCCTAATCATTCACCACCTACAAGGAAATTAGACTTGTTTTTCATTAATTTAATTATTTTTTCATCCATGTCCTTGACACCTTTTTAAGAATTTTTAAATACTAAATAATTCAGAAATCCCACTCCATTTTTTCTTTTTTTGTTCGATAATTATTTCAACGGGACATGATTATATTGGAATAAACGTAACAAAAAGCAAATGTTAGTTTTATGGTTGCTTACAATTAGGGGTTTCTATGGCTTGATTTGTTTTACTCTTTAATGTTCATCACAAAAGATATCCTTTTGATAGGTACACTAAACAATTGTTTGAAATTGATAAATTAGGATATTATATGTCAAGATAATCAACATGTATGCCAAACACCATATTCAAGTATTGTGTTAATTAAAGCACGGATAATTATTATGATAATAGTTTATTAACCAAGTTGTCAAAATTGATGTATTGCTTTAGAGATGGTGCATTAGTTAAGACGACTTTGTGTGAAATATTGTTATATCATTAATCTATTTTGTGATAGTGGTACTAATGACACATTAAAATATATGTTTATCCTAAATAACATATATAATTTGGATGATCAAATAAACATGGGGTGGTGTAAAAACAAATTATTTGCAGCATGTGACTTACTTTTTTTTTTTTTTTATGGCTCTTATTTCTTTTACCAATTTTAGTAAAATATTATTGAGAACGGAAAACAGCCTAAAAGTCATAATATATTGTAGATGGAAAGATCAGTGCAACTAAAGTTTGGCCGATGCAATTATTGTGATTTTAGAAAGATAAATTAATCTTATCCAATTTTTCATATTTGCAACATGAGCTAACAACATGAAATAATGGAGGATTTGGAGGGGCTACATCTACTAATGGACAACCTAATTAGTGAAGAATTTACCTAATCACTCAACTTTTGCTTTATAGATGTGCTAATATTGTACCAGCGGGTGGATAACCAGATCTTTGCAATTTCTAGGAAGAAATGCATAAAAAAACACATGAAAATTAAGAAAAGAAAATCGTGTTGAGGGAGAGAACGAGACTCGACAATGTAGGGCATAATGATTATTATTACCAATTGATTATGTTAAAAAAGCGACATATAAAGAAAATAAAGAAATAAAGAAATAAAAGCGATTGCTCAACTTATTTGATGATGATTTTTTTATTTATTTATAAAAATTTTAAGATATAGGAGAGAAAGGAATATCGAATACATAATCTTTTAATAAAAGGTAACTCATCGGAGCAACCCTGATGGGATTATCCAACTCATGCTAAAGTGTTTTTAACGAGAAAGAAGTTAATGTAACACATCCAAATTTATTTCTGAAATGATTTTGTTTTGTGGTAATTCAACTTGGTGTATCTGCGCCTCTCTGTATAATTTTAACTAAAACACGTTGTACATCCTTTTTTCAATTTTGGAAAATGCAGAATTATAATTATCTAACGACTGCAAATCTGAGCGTAATTAATATTTTTGGGATCCCAAAATGCTAATAAGAATTATAGGATTACATATTTTTAGAATTATATAATACTCTCTCCATTCCTTTTTAATAGTCACTTTAGAATTATTTTTATTCCCTTTAAAGTATCCATTTAGAAAATCAATAAATTATTAATTACTTTTTTTGCCCCTAATTTTATCTCTATTAATTGATTAGAGTGGTATAAATAAAGTAAAATACTATTTTTTTTTTTTTTTTACAATTGAGACCAATTAATAATTTTATTAAATCTTGTGCTTTAAACTAAAATGACAATTAAAAAAATGCAGAGTATTCAGTGTTATTTAAGAAGAATCATTTTATCATAAAAGAGGATGAAAATAAAAAAGAACTAGGGGGAAAAATATAGGAACCATTATTGATGTAATTTGTCGTTTTTAAAGCAGTAGCCCTTTTTGCAAGAAAATGTCAATAAGAGGGCAGGTTGGTGCCAATTAATGCATAGAAAGTAGTTTGGCATCTGATTCTGCGTGATGGATATCAAAGTAATGTGCCTGTCACAAGAATTTTGAAATAAGTGAAGCAAAAAAAAAAAAGGAAGTTAGGGTTAACTACTCTAAAAGTCCCCATTGTTTTATCCAAAGTTCCATTTGTCTCCATAGTTTCAATTGAAATAAAATTAGTCCCCAAGTAGATATTGATATTGTATATATATAGAGAGAGAGACGATCCAACGCACAAAAGCTCAAGTATTGTTGGGTTTGAGAAAGTCCGATGTACGCAATCTTCACCTAGTTTCCAGAGAGTTTATATCACGTCCTAAAATTTTTTGCATTTTA
Source organism: Embelia ribes (assembly GCA_001753735.1). NCBI lineage: Eukaryota > Viridiplantae > Streptophyta > Magnoliopsida > Ericales > Primulaceae > Embelia > Embelia ribes. The sequence continues at coordinate 9,568 of MKEJ01058029.1, forward strand.
ATAATATTATACATATTATGTATTATATGACGTAATGATATTGTGTATGACTAAGTAGTGTTGATCACTTCGACAGAATAGTATGAGATTCAACCTGCCCCGTTAGGTTGCGGGGGTCAAGGAGAAGCTGCCCCCTGCGGAGTGCGGGGCAGTGTCCCGGTAGAAAAATATGAATATGCATAGTACGTGGCCTCGTAGAGCAGGTACAACGTTGGTTAGTGTAGAAACGAAGTTGTCGGATGGAGTTTGCCAGTAGTTGCGTAAAGTTGCGTAATTCAAGTTTTGAGCACTCAAATGTCATTCCGAAAGTTGTTTGACACTTCTATTAGTGTCTATAAGTGATTTCGAGTCTTTTTGGAAATTTATGGCCCAAGGTGTTTGGATCAAAATTCCAGTGGCTCCGATTGATTCAATTGCTTTTTGATCGATCCAACTTGTCAGATTGATTTATCCAAGTGTTGTTGGATCAATTCAACTGCTTTGACTGACTTAAGTTGCGTGGACCAAATATTGTCTTCTTCATTTCTGTTTTCTACATTTCCAAAATTGTAGTGAGAGAAAGGAGGGGGCGGGGGGACTTAATTTAACACATCTTTGAGCTCTGATTTCATCTAGCCTCGGTGCTCGGATCCGCGTAAAAATTGGATTTTCTTCACCCTCGAGACAAGCAGATCAGTTCTATGTAAGTCATTCTTTCATCCTTTTCGTTTGAATTGTCTTGATTTCTGTGTAACTTTCGTAAGTGAAATTTTATTTGATATTCTTGTTCATCATTATAAGTTGAACATTTTTATGTCTTGGAGTTTAACGATTTGATTTCGTTTGATAGATCAAATCGAGGGGGGTGACTTAATTTTTCACACCTTTGAGCTCCGATTTCATCTAGCCTCGATGCTCGGATCCGCATAAAAAGTGGATTTTCTTCACCCTCGACACAAGGAAATCATTTCTATGTAAGTCATTCTTTCATCCATTTCGTTTGAATTGTCTCAATTTTCGTGCACCTTTCGTACGTGAAAAATTATTTGATATTTTTGTTCATCATTATGAGTTGAACATTTTTATATCTCGGAGTTTAACAATTTGATTTCGTTTGATAGATCAAATCGAGGGGCGAAGAAACGATGAATTTGGGGCTTTTGCTTATAAAGTCTCTGGAGGGTTTCTAGTACGATTGTAGGTACGACAGACTCTAAATACTACTCTAATATGGAGCATTCATATGTATATTAACATGTTGTTAGTAGTAATTTTGTAGTTTTATTGTTTGGTAAGTAAGGTATCGGTACAATATAAGATGTGGAAATTCGAAGCTTAGTTGAAATAGTAATGTGAATACTTTCATTGTATTACATACATACACACACACACACACACACACATATACGTACATACATACATACATACATATATATATATCCAAAGTGTAGTAATAGTGGTAGCGTATCTATATTGGAGATTTTGATAAGTATTGGTATCAGATAGTAGTTGAAGCTTGTTTATATTTGTCATGTGAATTTTTACGAAGTAGTCTTCTTACGTGTAAAATTATATGTTGAAGTTATGATTTATTATATGAAGTAGAAGTCGATTTCTTAATTAACTGAAGTTGTATATGGAATAAAGCATCGTAGAAGTAGAAATGAATTACATTGATATGAGTTTTACTTATTTTTTTTTGTACTTTTTTTTAAACTCAATTTTACTTATACATTTCATTGAAGTAGCATTGTTCATTTGATAAACTGTAGTGGATGATTTTCAATTGAAAAAGTTGTTGGTTTTTAAAGTGAAAGTTCATTAGTTCTAGAAGTGGAAGTTGTTGGGCTGTGAAGTTAGAAAATGTAGATATTTGAAGTTGGAAAATGATTGTTTTGTTTGAAATTTGAAGGGAATTGAAATATACAAAATTTCAGGGTTTTAGAAAGTTTTGTAATTGAATGGTTTCGGAGTGTTAGAAGCTTTTCAAAAGGGAAGTTTTGAAATTAAATAGATTGAATAGTATACTCATTATTAGTAGTCGTAGATTTTTAGAGTTGGTCTTATAGGTTATTGGGGATTTTAGATGTGAGATCTCGGGATGTTCTTTAGTTTGATTAAAAGTACGGTAGACAATATGTCTTAACTCAAACTTGAATATTTGTCATATGTGTTCATGTACGAAACCTTAGAAAAAAGGGAATTGATACAATCCCTTAGGCAACTATGTTCTTATAGATTGTAGTATGAATTCTAACTGAAATTGTAGACTTCTAAGATACCATAGTAGAACGTGAATTGATACGTTCATGAGAATTATTATTGGAGTAGATGTTAGTAGTAGTTTAATTTGAATTGTGGGCTTGTAGGGTACCGTAGTAGAACGTGAATTGATACGTTCATAAATATTATATTTAGAGTAGTTATTAGTAGTAGTATAACATGATTTATTTAACTTACGTAGTTAAACTTCACATGTTACTAATATTGCAGTTTATCATTTATATGTAATTCTCGTAGTTCATCATTAGTATGTTATTTATTTTACGAAGATTATGTGTATCATGAGTAGGAATGTAAATCGCATGAGTAGAAGAACATGACATTTACATTCATAGAGGAGCATGACATTTGTTTAGGATAGTGTATCACTATTATAAAATAATAATAATAATAATAATAATAATAATAATAATAATAATAATGAGGCCTACAATCTCCTGCAGCAGGGATTATCCATTTATTTGATGCAGTATAGGCGAAGAGGAAATGAAGGCTCTATTTTCGTTGCAGTGCGGGTGCAGGAACTTAGCGGTAGTCGTCGCCAGTTTTATATAGGAGTAGATATATGTCCGAAACATTATCTAAATTGCAGGCATGTAGTGTTGGTACAGTCATATATAGTAGAGTCATGCATTGCATACATGAACATTTTTCACATTTCTTTATGTTCTTGCAAGCTTGCCGTTGATAGTGTAATATATATTATCAGTATTTGATTTGAAGTTGTATGAAAGTATAGATATGTTCTTGTGCCTGTACTCGGGACGAAGAACATATTTATACATTCTTCTTTATCGTTTTGGCATGTGTACAACTTCCATTCATATATGTAAATAGAGTTGATGGTTGGCATTATTCCACTGCAATGCTCTGTATTATACTTGACGTTATAAATTGGAGCTGTATGATTATGTAAATATATAGATTTCAAACGGTTGTATTATTAGCCATCTATATTTTATGGCAGGATGACTATTGTAAACGAGGAATAAGTTGGTATAATTATTGTATTTTTATTCTCTTTTCTTTTTGGTTCTTTTACTTCACGTTCCCAGATTACGGAATGCGGGGCGTGACAGTTTATTTCCAACAGAACGAACCCATGACCCACAAGTCACAATGAAGGTATGCTTTACCCTAACTTATATAAATTCAAGTGAGGGCTTTAAACACATATCAATATCAATTTTGAGGAAAGATTGAATATAGAATAACTGCGATAATCAAATGCCATGTAAGTATCAAGTCATTTCTATCCAAGCAGACATTGACACTGTTTTTTCTTATTATAGATTCAAAGATAATGAAAATTGTAGTAACTAATTTATTTAAAGGTAAAATAGCATCTTTGGGATAATTTATATTGATATTGTTTCCTACCTCGAGTACTTTAGGATTTTTAATATGAAAAAAATTATAAAATAAACTAAATATGTATCTTTTGTTAAACTATTCAATTATGTTGCTATTATCTTATGTCTTGATCACTTTAGCATTTTAATACTCCTTCTGAAATAACTTTCATTTTAGATAAATGTTTTGTTCCTATTTGATTGTTGCTTTAGACAATCAAGAATGTATATGTTATCATATTTCGAACATTTCTCGTGTTATCTCAACTAAATTTTCAAATATTCTACATTATTCAAATCTTTAATGAAGTGTAATTGAGTAAAATATATTTATTCTTTGCTATAACTGGGTTTTTTTTAACGATTTACTTAATTATTATGCATTAATCTTAACCAACGATTATTTTGAAACGAAGGGAGTATCAGAGAAGACTATAAATGGATCAAACATTTCTGCCTTTTTTAAACTAAGGAAACCATGTCTGACATCTTTTCCAATCTTTGGACTATAACTGTTGCAATTGAAACTACAGGAGGCCAATAGAATTTTGTCAAAATTATATGGGCTATTACTTTAGCAGTTTATACAAAAAAGTTAATGCATTGTGAGGGCATGAATAACCAAACAAGCACTAGTAGCATGAAAGTGTGGGTCTTATTGCTAACTTCCATTGTGGTCACACCTTTTGGAGCCATCAGAGAAGGGTCCATTGCCCATGCATATTGGGCTCTTGCATTTAATTCTTTTATTTACAATAATGGCCCCCACCTTATTCCTCTTAATTTGTGTGTATGTGACATTATTAAGAAGAAATTTTTATGTACCCATATATATATATATATATATATATATATATATACTAGTATATTGCTTGCTTGGGCTAGGACTAGCTGTTTAATGCAGTTGCCCACCTGTTGATGCCAATGCTTTCTCTAGTAGATCCCAAAATAAGAGGGCACCATGGTCCACGATTGTGCATAAATTTATTAACCCTGTCTATTCTTTTTTTTTTTGCTTTAATAAATAAGGAGCTTTTAATACAAATTTCAAGAAAGTCACATCTATTGCACTAATGTGCGTATTGTTGCGCACCAATTAAAAATATCATTTGATAATCTTAATCTTAACAAATAATAACTGTTTCTCCGTCAGACTTTAATAGTCTTACTTCTTTTTACACAAATATTAAAAAAAATCAATTAGTTTGGTTCAAATTCAAAATATATTTATTCTTTTTTTTGCTTTTCCCCTAAGTAATGTTACCATTGTGTATGACTCATAATTGATAGAGTAATTAAATGACTACAATAAATAAATGTATGTCAGTGCAATGACTTTTGAACTGGACTATATATTGTAAGAGACTAAAAAAAAGATAGAACAGGGATTAAATTTTACCTAGCTACCATTCATTAAATGTTTGAATTGTGTTGATTGGTTGGAAACTTAATACGGATAGATGGGTAAAATTGAAAAAAGTGTAATAAATATATTTTTAATTTTTTAAAGCAATACTTAAAATTAAATAGGAGAAATTTCTTAAAACGATATTATTTTGTGACGGAGGGAGTATTGTAGATCTACTCTAAACTTTGACAATATTTTTGGTGGTTACTAATATACACTTCTGGGCTTTTAGTGACAAGGTATTACAACTGGCCACGAGCTTTTTTGTTGAAAGCAGAATCATTGGTGAGCATTAGCAAATAATACATATATATATTGTTGCACCACAAACAATGATATATTTGTGGGTTTTTTTTTTTCATCGAACGCCTAATATATTTTGTTGATAAATCCGTTTTTATTATAGTAAATCAACAGTCTATATATTTTCTTGCGTCAAGTAAGGTGCATCGTTCTTGGACCAGTGCCACGTTGTGTTAAGAAGTTGCTTTCTCTATCAAGTTTTACTCCAGATTTATCCATCAAATTTTAACATTCAAGGCAATTCTTGCTATTTGTTTTTAATTTTATATTTCAAAACTCGAGATCAGGGCTTGGAAAAATATTTATGGGCACGTTTCATTTTATAGATTTTGGTTTACAAAAAACATAATTAGGATCCATAATGGTTTGCAAAAAACAAAAAACAAAAGGTTTGAACCTCAACTTAACATGCAAGCTCGATCCTAACCGGGCTTGGTTGGTATTAAACATAACTTAATACTTTATAGTCTCGACCGTAAATTATACTATATAGAAATTAGGATCTATAATGGTTTGCAAATTTATGCCAAATGTGATAAAAACAAGTAATTTGTAAAAATAACTGTGAAAAACCTGTTAATTAATTTTTTATTTAAGCATAATGTTTCTCTATATGATATAAAAATTCCATGAAAAGAAGATTCGTAACCATATATGCAAAAATTCATGACAAGTGATATGCTATGCATTCAAATAAATTTTTCTTGCAATTACCGAAAAATCTCATGTATATTGTTGGAGAATAATATAAATAAATAGAAGGTAGCCCTTCCAACAGCTCGGACTTCTAGGTAGAATTGACACTTTAACATACACAAACAATAAAGCTTCAACCAAAAAACTTCCACTTAAATTACAAAGGGAGAAAGAAATAAAAAAGAATACAGAGTTGAGAAAAAGTCATCTATTTTAGGGTGTTTCCTTTCTTTTTCTCCTTTAAAGATGATGTGAGATAATATGTCTACATACAAAAAGTTTGTCCAAATAAACTTTTCAGATGATCTTTAAGAAGTTGTCATTATTTGGAATCAACTCAATAGAAGAATCATTTACTGGAAATTGTACAAGAATTGTTTCCATACGAAATTATTATATTTTATGAATAAATTACTATAAATTAAAAAATATATATTATAATTATTTTTAGGTTAAAAAAATTACTAATAGTAATTTATCTTCAATTTATAATAATTTGTCTTGAAATTATAATAATTCTTGTAAATTGTGATGGAAAAAAAATTTCTGTATTAAGAGGACTTCCGTCTTTATTTTTCCATTGACCTCATTGTCGTTCATTAATGTCGTTATATGATGATGGTTTAATCGAAAGAAATATACTACAATTCTTAAAAAATATTTAAATATTATGACTTCCAAGTCATTGATCCTATCTAGTTGAACAAAAAATTAAATTACATCTTGTGGCCATGATTGACAGACACAAACTTGGCTTGTTTAATGCATGGGTGATTGAGTGACTAATATCATCTGAATACATTGATAAATAATTTCATCATTTATACTAGAAGATCTCCTGAGAATATAGGATTTAAAAGTATTGTAAAATAATAGTTAGTATATTTTGATGCAAATTAGATGACTGATCGTAAATCAGATTGTAACTTTGTGCATATGTACATATATATAGTATGTGTGTAATATTTGAATAAGATATTTAAATATTTTAGAGAAATTTGTATTCGACTCCCGGTAGGGTGGGGGAGCAAATGGCGCAAAGCATCCTTCTATTTCATTGTATCTCGGAATATCCCCTTGAATTTGTATTTTTTTTTTTGTTTATATTATATTTTAACTTCCCAAAAAAAAAAAAAAAATTGAAAACCGAATTCCCCCTCTTTTTATTCCTACTCTTTGATTCGTTGTTAGAAGAAATGCAAATGATAATATCCTCATTTTATTCATGTTTTTTCTTTTCCAAACGTTCTTGTTTGAGGTGCTTTCGTTTTCAAAGTTTGCCTTGACTTAAAGGTTTTGTATTGATAATTAAAAAGTTCATTTTCATGTAAGCTAATCGTGATATGTTTGGTTCAAGTCATTTTCTAGGAAAACCAACTTTGCCTTTACAAGTTTTATTTTCAAGCCTTATCGAAAAAGTGTGATGAAATCATAAGCTTATCCCTTCCGTAACTTAGCATAGGCCGGTATCAATTTAGATAAAAAGGGTAAAAAAGTATAAATTTTAAAATGTAACAATTGTGACAGCTCACTCCCTTCTAATTAAATTGTATTGATATCTTCATTTAGGCTGACATTATTTGATTAAGAACATATTCTGCAGACTTTTTTTTTCCCCCAAAACTCTAGCTAAACATTTAGGGCTTGTTTGGTTGCATGCATTCAATATTTTTTTTAAGTAAAAAATAAATTGATTTATTTACTTAGCTGCAACTAGACAAATCCAAAATGTGCTAAAAATTTTAGACTTCAAATTGATGGCTCCTTCAGTGCCGTCATCTGTCTCCTCAATTCACTTTGTGTGGAGCACTAGCCCAATCAAGTCTGTGGGTAACGTCACAAACTTCCCAAATCTTAACCGAACTCAGAAATAGCAAACAGTTAGCCGTTGAGATCGGGTTAGTGAGACCACAAAGAGCCGAACACCCCTCTGGTGGTCAAGTTAGCCACCACAAATGGTATCTAGAGGCGAAAATACGATAGGCATTAAAATAAAGTGAAAAATGGACCTCAACAATGGTGCTATCACTTTCTTTTTACAGTCGATGGACTGGGTGTAGCTCGGAAGGTGTGTTCA
>MKEJ01058035.1:0-18126 GCA_001753735.1 Embelia ribes
TCTAGAAATTAAATGAGAAAGATTGGTGGGAATTCTCTGACACTATGTTTGCTTGTTAAATTTGTGAAGGGAAACGAAACTTCAGTAAAAAAGAAAATGAAAAAGAAAAGTAAACAGGATTCCTTTGTGTGTTTGGATGCACAAAAAGATTTGCAAGAAAAGAAAAATAATTTGAAGGGAATTTGTTTTCTTGTTTAATTGTATAGAAAAAGTAAAAGAACATATTAAAGAAAAAATTGAACATTGTGTATGCATTCCCAATCAAAAGTAAACAAAACCAAATATAAAAATATAACACCCATTATTCAATGAACCAAGTCTTAATAGTGGGCACCATAATGTATTTGTTATTTTAAGAATTATTTATGTTTCAAAGTCAAAATCCAATTCAATTCAACAACAATCAGTATTATATCATCATCATTGCTCATGTAAGATTAGAGAAAGAAATGCCCAGAATTTGAGTTGCTCTGTTTTTTAAAGAGTCATTCTTTTTCTTTTCTTTTTCCTGCCATTTTTGGGAGGAAAGTCAATTTTCATTTTTGTTTACAAATTTTGCTGTTAATTTTCCTTCACTTTGTTTTCTTTTTTATTTTCTTTTCAATCAAACACAGAAAAACCAATTTCCCGGAAACTCGTTTTCTTTTCCTTTGGAGAATCAAGGGACCAATCACACCCTTAGTGTTTCTTATGTTTGAGTCGGGAATTTTTTTTTTTGTACGTGGAGATTTGAAATGTACAGACATGGGTAGGGGCTAATTACCACTGCCCACGCGGTTAAATTGTGGATTATATATTTGTATCTATCTCCTTTCTACAGATATTTACATTTTTTGTTGAGGGCCTTTCGGTATTTCACATATTGAATTGTGGATTTTGTGTTCTGTACGTGGAGATTTGGGATATGTGATTTGGGAAGGTTGACATGTTGGATTAATGCCAGTGAGCTTAATAATAACTCAGTTTTGACTTTTGAGATAACTGTATTACTGGAAGATTTAAGTTGTGAAGATTTGGGTAGGGGTTATGTGTATGAATACAATGGAATGCTATCAATACTTACAGAATAACTTCATTTAGATACCCATAAATGAATGGATGATTTAAGTTATACACGACGATGTTAATGCTATATTATATAATTGGAAATTATCAGAGATGTCTTCATCCTCGCAAACTAAATTGTGTATTTGATACCCATGAAATCGCCAAATTGACTGTATTTTAGATCCAATTTTGATATTTCTTCATGTAATTGATTGAATTTTGGTTGGGGCACATAAGTTCGTAATTTCAACTTTGTTACTATATACATGGATTTCATTGGTTTGTGGTGCTATCTATACTTGAACTTAACACACGCAAAAAGTTGTGAATTGGTTTGCTTTCTAATTATACGGTCAATTGAAATGTCAACGCTTTTGTATTTATTGGATCTAATGGTTTTGCAGATATGCTTCAGAAACCAACGTTGTGCGCTATGCCAAAATCGCAATGAAGTTAAAAGATAAGACCGTCCGTGATGTGGCACTGCGCTGTAGATGGATGCATGTAAGTATTCCAGATTATTAGCAAATATTTCTTCCTCACTTTTTTTTGTATATTTATGTCAAAAGGCCCCAGTGGTCCTAGGAGTACATAATTGAACGCTGATTGAGTATTCTAAATTTTTTAACTCAATATCATAATTCAACTTAAGATTATCATAAGGCTAGTTGGTCGGTTGTTGGGCATTATCTGGTTCTGAAAATCCGATATTCTGCTATAGGTTGCTAGTATATTTATGTAAAAATGAGGGAAAAGGGCAATGAGAAAAATTATGCTTGTTACTGCTGGCACGGTTAAACCAGTCTCTGAGAGCAAGAGCAACATGATTATACTTATTAGTTGTGTTTCAAATTCACATCCAAAATTCCATTTTATTAATTTGCCATAATGGCGTTTATGGGATACTTGATCAACTAATACCCTTTGCTCTCACAGAAGAAGGAAAATGGCAAGCGAAGGAAAGATGATCATAACTCAGCAAGGAAAAACAAGGAAAAAAAGGTCTGATCGAGTAAATTTGTTTGCAATTGCTTTGTTGTGCATGCTCTTATCTACGTCTTCTTGTGCACATGTAATATGGCATATTGGCCTTCTTTCTGAATGCTATATCTTTTCTGCTTTGATAAGCAATTTGAACTTACTTCCTGATCATTACTTCAAGATCCATTGCTTTTCGTTTTTTATATTTTACTGTTTCCTAACATTATGGTTGTCTACTCTTGAATGCATCAATCCCACCGAGAATAAAAATGGAAACAAAAAGCAGCTAGCATTTTCTTATGCAAAGTTAGTTGTCTACGGTCACACTTGCGTACATTTCTGTTATCTTCACTGTTTCTTACATTTATTCTTCCCTTTTCCTATTTACAAGTGCAGTTCGTTGTCTAAACTCGCATACATCAATAATACCAGAAAAAGAAACACATAACAAGGTAAGATGGAGGAGTTAAAAAATAAAAGAGCTATGGGAAAAAATAAATGCTTGGCTTTATTTTCTATATTTGATTAATTGCTGTGGTTGCAGTGTCCGAGTATTGGATGTTGAGAAAAATCAATTAGTTAATGGAAGGATTTTGGTGTTGGTAATCCATAAGCGGGTAGTATTTGTTGCACTTGTCCTTCTTCAAGGGATTTATAGCAGATCTCTGTTGTGATATAGAGAACCAACTTTTACGTTAATCATCTGATGACTATGTTTAATGAGTTTGTGTCTTTGTTAAGGTCAGTGACCCTTTAGGTAGGGGTGGGGATAACATGCGTCTCCCAATATGTTATACTTGCTCCAGCAAAGAGGCTACTGTAATTTCGGTAATTCATGTTGTTGACTGACTTGTCATCATGTATGTAACTATTTTCTCAAAATGATTATATTTGTCGGACTGGAGAGAAAGAAAATTAAACAAAGAAGGATAACCATAATGTCTTGGATAGGAATTTTACATGGAAGGATGAAGCTGTGGGCTTTTTGTTTAGTTGAATGCCTTTTGCTACCTCCGAAAAATTTATATATACAGATGAACTCCAAGGAGCTTATTTTCTTTTGTTTTTGATTACCTCTATGCAGGAAAAAGCTTCAGATGCCATGGCAAAGGCTATGTCTCATACATCAAACCGGTCAAATGGTCCTCCATACGCCCATGTGGTGATGCCGATGGATGTAGATGATGGTATCTCATTCAAAGGTTTGTAAGACATTCATTTATATAGTAGGCTTATGAAAGGATTGTAGACGTGTGTATACAAGTTAAAATTGAGTACTTTTAATCATGTACTTTGGCTCCTTTTACTGACGTCTCTCATGGTTGTGTTGTTTTGCAATTTGGGAAGATAGATTTTTACAGGCCTCGTGTTTTATGAATGCCAACTATATATGTGTACAATTTTAATATGTAATTTGGCTTCTTCATTTAAGTCCCTGTTATCATTTTTTTTTTCTGCTGTTTTGTCATTTGTCAAGATTGGTTTTTATTTATTTGAAGCTAGTAGTATGTAAGTTTTGTAGTGGAGTGTTAACATTATGGTAGAAATTTCAGAGCACATCAATGTACAACAAAGTGGTAAGAACTCATGCAAAAATAAATACTCATCTGGTTATCATTGATGTCAAGTCTATGCATTATTAACTAGCTACATAAAACCTCCATTTTCATAGAACCATCACAAGCGTGCCAATGTGTTTATCGCATAAATATTTGATGCTTTTAGTATATTGCTGGTTCTTTATCATGTAATGGTAGGTGATGTTATACCTCTCATTTTTGTTTCAGTTTTACTCCATGTAATGAGACAAATTTTGTGCCTTTCTCTCTTTCTTTATAAGAAAGAGGAAACTTATGCAAGGGTTAATATTCTCATCTGGTTATCACTGATTTCAGGTTTACTTGTTACTAACTAGCTTTGATGAACCTCCTTTCCATAGAACCATCACAAGCATGCCTATGTTTTTTATCACATAAATATTTGATGCTATTAGTATCTTGTATGTACTGACACGCAGTGGTTGGTGATTCTCTTGTTATACGCTCATTTTTGTTTTCTACAAACTTAAATTATAAACAAATCGGTTTCCAATACTGCAAAACGTAAATATGAGGTTTTAACCACTAAATTGAAGAGAAATGCGAATATGAGGAAAGCTACCTAAATTATATTTGTGGCCAAGAAGCATCTGATTGGTGTGACCACAGCTATCATAGAATAACGCAACTAGAACAATTAAATAGGTTACAAATAGGTTAAATTTCTGATTATAGAATGCAAAGTAAGCTTTTCCTTTATTAGAGCATTCACATTATTTTAGGTAGGTATATTAGCTAAAATAGCTGAAAACACCACTTTTTCTATTTCACCCATTCACTTTTCATCCATCACATGCATTGGATTAGCTATTTTACCTAAAGGCTATAATCTGAATTCTTTTTTTATACTTCGTTACTCCATTTTTTTAATTTAAATATATTTAATACTAATATTGATAACCAAATGTTATCTTTCGATAATTTTTTATATGAAATTATTAAATTTATATTTCAATATGAATTTCTTATTGACGTATATTTTGTTAGCTTTAACACTGCATATAGAATGCAAAAATATGTTGGACAAAGTTTTAAGTTATATTCTTTTGAAAAAATAAAGAAGAGAAAGAAAATAATGTAGAGAGAGAGAGAAAAGAGAGAGGGAACGGAGGGAGAAGAGAGAGAAAGTCCGTTACCATGCTACGGTGAATGAGTATTTTTTCCAAAACACTCTAGCAATTGTAGAAATAGCCAAGATTGTACATAATCTGGTTTATGCATTTTTTAGCATTTTTTGTAATTTTGTTAGCTAAAATAGCTAAAAATGACCATTTAGCCAAACTGCTGCGAATGCCCGTAGGTTCAGATTTTAGAGTTCGACAAAGCACTTCATGTTTGTCTTGTGAAGTAAATGGAGGCCCTGCTTATTTTTGAATAGGGTTCTTGTTACATGTAGTCGTCGTATTCTTATGAAGCTTTTGTTTTGTGCATTTTCCTGTACATTTGAGTTACAGGAATGCCTCTGTTACATTTTGGTACCACTACTGGAAAATAAAACAGAAATGAGAACGTAATAAACTACTTATTGAAACATGTTTTCCCCTATTCCAAATCTTTCAAGTACTGTATGGTGAATTTATTACTTCCAAACCTTATTATCTAAAATAATCACATAAATAACATTTCAATTAGAAAAGAACATTGTTATCAAAAGTGAATTTTTAAGACTTTTTATTGTTGAGGCAAAGATGAGAAATAGCTGCTAGCTCTTTTATTGTAGATAATAGATTCTTTTTTCTTTGTTGAACTTGTATATATATATAGCCTGAAAGCGTGTTCTATTGTTGGTTTGTAGCCATTGGTGGCGTTAAAGGACAGCTTCTTGAACAGAATGCACAAGCCTTGGATCAAATTTCAGCCAATTTTCAAGCTTTTAAGGTACAAGCAGTAATTTTTTAAAGCTTCCAAATGAATTAATAATCAGTATATTTCCGTATTCCGCACCTGCCAATTTCCCTGTTTGGATATCAGTATGAGCTGTTATTTTGTGATTCATGTGTCGTGTCGTGTCGTGTCTCTTTTTAGTTGATAAATGGAGGATTGCAGATACTTAAATTTGCAGTCTGGATGAGGATATGTTTTCACCCTCACAATTTTAATAGAATCAATTTCTCAAGCATGCCGATGAATTTTTGCAGCTGTTTAATATGCTTTACATAGCAGTGGAAGTGGTCGTTCTTTTCATAAGCAATTAGGTATCTTGAATTTCAGATTATCAATCAAAAAAGAAAAAGGGTATCTTGGGTTTCAATTTGTAAGATGTGATCTTTTGAAAGTGTTTTTCATACCGTTTTGGGCAATGGAATTACACATGAAGAAGAGATTGAGGTTGTTGCCTCGCAAAAGTAGAGCTTTAATAAAAAAGGCACCCTTGTGTAATTACGGATACCTGTTTGTAATGTCTTTTTTTATTGGCAATTACTTTACTAACTTATCTCACTCTGTCTCCTATTTTTGAGTTATGAGCTTGATAAGATGGGTATGTGGTGAAACCAACATAAGTAGCATCACAAATGATCTTGGTTGGCTATTAACTGAGGTAATTCAATGAAGCATGATATGGACATGAATAATGGGCTTCAACAGCTGCACTAGGTAGGAAAAGTGTAATATCTGCAGTAAGTTAAGGCAGAGGCATGTGGAAGGCCGAAACAGAATTGGACAAATTTTCTTTGTGAGGAGTGACATTGTTCATATACTTTGTAATTTGAGGTAGTGAATGGCATGAAACAGTCATGTAGCCAAGATCAGTCAGCTGGACAATGATTGTCTAAGGAATGCACTCTTTCTGTTTTTCAATTTTATGTTCTGCAAAGAATCAGTTAATTGTCATGTAAGTATGATGTCTACTTAGCGGAAGCCCTTTAGTAATGATTTGGCCCTTGAAACATGTTCTGATCCTAGTAAAGCATATCTTGATTTTTAGTCGGAGATGTTTATTGATTGTTCTTATGAATTTTGGAGGTATCAAACCTAATGGGGTATTATGAATCACCTATTGATTGTGCTTATTCTTTCAGGTACACGAAAACCTCAGTCTCTTTTGCCAAGCTCGTAGCAACATACTCACAATTTTAAATGAGTACGTCTGATGATCTATATGCTCATGCCAGTTCTATCAGTAACATCTTCACATTCATTTCTAGTCTTCATTTTACTTTGCTGGAAGAACATGTCTAATGCTATGTTTGAAGCAAGGATTTGCATAGGAAAAAGTAACGGAATGGAAAATCTCCTTCTCAAGAAATCATTTTCCTAACGAAAATCCTTGTACCTCACGTAGCGTATATGTATCATGTGATCTGATCTCATGTTATGTCTTTCTACATCTTAAAAGTTGAAAGTTTGGGGTTACAAGTTATCGTTATGCTGATTAATTCAATTTCGCAGCATGAATGACATGCCAGAGATAATGAAGCAGATGCCGCCTCTCCCAGTTAAGTTGGACGAAGAACTCGCCAATTCCGTTCTTGGCCAGTCATCTTTGCATAATACTTCATGATCACATCCTCATGATTTGCTCGAGCTGGATTTTCGACGTTATAAATTGAAGCAGAATAAACTGGTTCATTAGGTTCATATCCTTTTCGGGGGTTGAAGTGTAGATTGAAGTGTTTTTCCTAGACGTAATCGAGCTTTGTTTAGCACTTACTGCTTTTTTTTCACCCTGTTTTTCATTTTTTCAGTTAAGTCTGAAATTATGTAGTTGTGCAGGCCTTATTATTTTTGTAAATAGTTCGAAGTGTAGGGAAGAGTCTAATCAGGGGTTGTTTAAATTAACAAAATACAATAAAAAACGATTAGTTTTTACATTTTCCGGAGCCCTTGTTTGCATTGAACACTATGCATTTGACAGATGAAGAAAGTGTGGCAAAACCACAAAGATGGTTGTTGTATGAATGAGCACAAAGGGATAGAACATTCTAGCCATTGAAAATGTTGAATATGGACTACAGTTTTTTGATCCAAAGTGGCTTTGTATTATTGGATCATATGCACAATTGTAGTACTGGGTTGTGTGAAATGTGAATGGCATGTTAGAATTATGAGGTCTTTAGCTTAGTTTGGGAAATTTGGTGTTTTTGAAAATCCGGTCCTTCACGCTGTATTTTAAAATTGATTCTAAAAGAGGGTATAATCCTAATGTTTGTTAAATATAAATTTTAAAAATTGTTTTGATAAGTTATGTAATATTTAGTAAAGTGGTTTTTTTTTATTATAAACAAATGAAAGTAGGTATGCATGAGAATGTAAGAAATATAATTGAGTTTATTATGCTAATTAATAAAAAAAAAAAAACAAAGGCAATTTTTCAAATCATTCTTAAGGCCGTTTCTAAAAGTATACTTAAAAAAATAGAAGCATATTATGAAATCATGTATTTTAGAGTTTCCGTAACACATCATGCTATATAAGTTTCAAGAAGAAAGAGAAAAAGTATTTAATAAAAAGTAATTCCAAATTGATCCTTATAATTATAATTTTATTAGCATTTTATGAAAATTCATTTATTAGAAATAATAATATTCACAAAAAATATTATATAATTGGAGAGATTATCACCAAGAATTCAAAGCGTTCAAATATACGTTGCTAACATTGTTCATGATCTGTAATTATCTATTAGTTATTGTATCACATGTACCAAGATTTTCATGATAAAAAAATCATTTAATGCCTTAACAAATATGGAAAAACAATAAACACACTTTTATTATGAATTTAATGCCAGCCCTTGAATTTAAACAACAAATTTAGCAACAATATTTTTATGATTTTACAGTGGAAGGAAGGCAGTTAAAGTTTGATTAATCACTTGCACTACAGAATTAATTGTTAGTCTCTGCTGACCAGGTTTTACTATGGGGAAATATTTATTTGTTATCCCAAGCGAGTAGAAAATTGGACTTACTGTGAGGTTTTGTTAATAGGTAAATAATTTTTATTATTATGAAAAGTTATATACGTTATGCTTAAAACTTTTAATTTATTCAGAAGTTGATCAGCCAATTTAGTACACTTTTAAAGCCAAAAAATAGAAAATTCTCAACTAAACAAACCCAGAATATGCAATTAATTCATAACACAGTTCGAATAAAAACAAAAAAAATAACACGTCCACTTCAACCATCATTGCAATAATATGAAAAGGAACGACATGGTAAAAGAAAGCTAACCAATATTAGTTAATTATTAAAAAACTCAAAACAATGCAGCCGTATGCATTGATTTCAGGTTTTTCAACAAGCAACTTAAGATTCACAGCAGTATTTATGTATAAGTTGAGCTAAACATAATGAAACTACAATACATTAACATATTTCAAATGACTAGGTTGGAAAACAACAGTACATTAATATATTTAAAGCGATCGGATCTGGAAATAATATTATTAAAAATATAAAATTCACTTATTGTAATTTAATTATTGTGGCTTCAACTGATAAGATCACAATATTTATTGACGTGGTAGCAATCCAAAAAGAGATATATAATAGTTGAAAGTAGAAATTTCAAGACAATACTATCATATTAAATAAAATAAAAAAATATTAGCAGCTTATTAGTCAATATAGAGAAGTATATATGCAAAAAAATTACTACATACATATAGTAAAATCTAATCCGATTTTAAATACTAATAATTTAGTTTCTATCTATTATCTATTATCGGTATAAATATTTTTTACATCGTTTATTTTGAGTTAGCAATAGATATCTATTTACTCACGTTAAAAAAAATAACATATACGCATCATAATCCATCCAAATTACGTTAAAAATTTTTTGGTACATAAAATTACATTTAAGAAGTGATGATGACATGGCAAGATTAAATTTCATTTAGTGCTCTCTCCCTCCCTCCATCCCTCCCTCCACCTCTCTCTCTCTCTCTCTCTCTCTCCCTCTCTCTCTCTCTGAGACACGGAGGAAGGCAGTCTCCTCCATCTGGCCTGAGAGATTTTCCTTTTCACGGATTACATGCGCGGCCGTTACAACCCCCGATTTATATATATATATATATATATATATATCTGTATATCTATTTGTAACCAAAGATTTATTGGACCTCACTTCTTGTTCTTTCTTGTTACTGAGTAGAGAGTGCAGCCTTTTCTAGAGAGAGGGAGATGGCGGCAGGGGGTTCGCCGGAGGTGTTGCCGGAGGAGGAGAAGTGGATCATTATTGATCTCTCGGCGGCTTCCGAGGCTCAGGCCAAAGCAGGCGATACCTTCTTTCTCATCACTCGGAGGTATTCATACATACATACATGCATACATGTTTGTAGTCAATTCCGTGTATCCGAGGAGATCTATGTGCAGATTTGTTGTGATAAATGAATTGGTACATTGTTTTTTGTGAAGCTTTTGAGTGTTTTTCCCCCCAGTTTTTTAGTTAAGAGTTGTGGGTAGAGTTTGGTTTATCTGAATTAAGGAGGAAAATTTTGGGTAGTTTTTTTTTATGAAGCTTTTTGAGTGTGTTGTTTTTAGTTTTTAAATCAAAGGTGGGTGTAGCGTTTTGGTTGTTGATTACTAGGGTTTTATGTGAATTAAGGAATAAGTTCTGGGTAATTTTTTTTTATGAAGCTTTTTGTGTGTGTGTTGTTTCTAGTTTTTATAATCTGAGGTGTGGGTAGTGTTTGATTGTTGATTACTAGGGCTTTTATCTTATTTGTGTTGGAGCAGGATGGATCTTTAGTAAGTTGATACTTAACCATGTGTGTTAGGATATTATTCAGTTTTACAAGTTATCAAACTCTTGTGATTGATTCCAAAACATAGAATTGAGGTGCAAAGCTTTCTTTTAAAGTTTTCAAGTCATTGTGAAGATAAACAAGCTCTCTGTTAAAGCATGTCTTCTTCAGCTTTGGGAAGCGGTTGGGGATTGGTTTTGATGATGATACATAAATCCATTGTATTGCCGATATGATAAAGTCATTTTGATCAGATTTGTCTTTGTATGGCTGTTTTATGTGGCCTATCGTTTACTTGCCACATGTTGGAAGGTTTATTGTTGAAGGTTTCAGTTTCTTTCTGATGGTTGATTTTAGGTGGTGGCAAGAGTGGGTGCTGTATGTGGGTCAAGATCAGGACGACGACGGATCCCCTTCTGACCAGCATGATTCAGTTCGTTTGAACAATATAAAGAGGCCATCTCCAATTGACAATTCTGATTTGATTTCTGAAGTTGCTTCAGACGACTCCACAATTGGCATCGAGCTCCTGGAAACTTTAGTGGAAGGAACTGATTATATATTGCTTCCACAAGAAGTTTGGAATCAGTTATATGCCTGGTAAGTTGGAAAAGATGCATCTTTTAGATCTGTTATCTCTGTCATTGGATCAATCTCTAACCAGTATTTGCCAAAGTAATCTTGCCTCAATA
The DNA here is from genome assembly GCA_001753735.1 of Embelia ribes. NCBI lineage: Eukaryota > Viridiplantae > Streptophyta > Magnoliopsida > Ericales > Primulaceae > Embelia > Embelia ribes. Next base: position 11,013 of record MKEJ01058035.1, read on the forward strand.
TATAAGTTCCTTCCGAATTATTTATTTGTAATTTATAAATGTAATTCATTTTTTAGGTGGGCACCAACTATGACAATAAGGAGACTTTCCTACTGTATAAGTCTTAATGTTGGACTCTTTTCCTTGGAATCAGTAGGATTTATGTTAGCCTACCTATCGTCGAAGGTTGGTACTCTCTCCGGCAACAAATAACAGGGTTAGTTTCTATTTTAGGTTGTCCAAAAATTATTGGACATTTTCCTTTTTGGGGATGTTCAATCATTACTAAATAAAGAGAAATAACCCTGTTACCCTTCCTGATAATTAGAGACTAGTGCAAGTCAAATATCCATAGTGGTATACTTGGTCATTTACATTCAGTTCATATTTAAATTTGAAGTTTCCTAAAACTGCATGCCGGTCAAACTAACCCTATTATTTATGGATGGCGGGAGTATAACTATTAGTGGCTATTTTTGTTATTTCTTTTGCATTTTCGGGATGACCTGGGAAGCAGATGGTAAAATAAAGCTCTTAGCTACTTGGCCCCAAAGTAATACATATACATTTGTATGTTCAAATGCATATATATGTATGCATTTATAATATACATATATTCAGATAAAAGTGTTCCTCGATTTTCGTGTGCTTTATGCTCCCTATCTAAAAGTTCTGATAATGTATGCATGGACGTTGGGGTGATCCTTTGATTGATGCAAGTGTTTCTCTGGTATAGGTATGGAGGGGGTCCCATATTGGCACGGAAGGTTATTGGTTCTGGTCAGGCAGAATTGGCCGTGGAAGTGTATCCTCTCCGGCTTCATCTGCATCTGATGCCAAAAAATGAAAATTCTACCATAAGAATGAGCAAAAAGGTAATAGCTTGACACCAAGCTGCAAAAACTTGTTTTCTTAAAATTTTCACCTGTATGATGTATCTAAGTATGGGGTCTGGATCACTAATTATCTTAAAAATAATTTGTTATGACAGGAAACTGTTGGAGACCTTCATCAAAGAGCCTGTGAGATTTTTTCTCTCCCTTCAGAGCAAGTTAGTAGCGTATATTTCTTCATTTTGTTTACTTAGTCATCTTCCTCTTACTTACTCAGCAAGTAATTCCCTTCACTGTTGCAGGTATCAATTTGGGACTATTATGGAAAATGGAAATATGCTTTGATGAATGACATGCACAAAACACTTGATGATGCCAACATACAAATGGATCAGGATGTGAGTTTCTAAAATTCTGCCACTATCTTTTTTCATTTTTATTTTTTTTATGTGGATCAGGATAATTTCCTTTAGTTGATTTCGTACTTCTTACATGGGTATCATCTGTTATTGTTTTACGATTTCTGCTTAAAAACTAGGCTTAGGTCAAATAATGATTTAGCTGTTGTGTGCACTTTCATTTTTGTGTTCGAGATTGTATTTTGTGTTTCAAAGCTTCTATTCGATTCTCATAATTGTCTATTTTATGCTATGTGCTTGTTAAGCGTTGACTTAGTGTCAACTTTGATCAATGGCACTCTTCAATTATATGTTGCGTGCTTGTTAAGCGTTGACTTGGTGTCAACTTTGATCAATGGCACTCTTCAATTGTCCTTTAAGTTGGCTATTCCGTTTGTGCCTTTTATTTGAGAATAATAAATATCAACTTATTGATGTATTTTTACACGTGATCTCCCATTAGTTTCTCTTTTGGATCTGAATCTTTGGAAACTGTTGTGTTTGACATTGAATTTTTTGTGTTGAATCTGAAGTCTTTGCTATTTGGAGATTTATGACTTGTCTTATTAGTGAGATCATTGTCTTGTATGGATTATATGTCTTTTAGCATTCCAAAGTTCCTCTCTTGTGTATATTCCTGAAACAGATCTTGGTGGAAGTTTCGGCTAAAATCGGGGAAAATGGATGTGCTGACCAGGAGGCTACCTTGGTTCTTGAAGAACCTCTTAAGTCGTGCTTCTCGCTATCTACCAGCAAAGATTTGTCGAGAAACAGCAATTCAGGGTCATCACGATTTCAGAGCCCAACATCACATTGCCGAGAATCAGACAGTGCTTATGCAAGCAGTAGTGTGACAACAAGGGGATCTTCTAGTGGGTTGACTGGATTATCGAATCTTGGAAACACATGCTTTATGAATAGCGCAATCCAGTGTCTTGTTCACACACCAGAGTTTGCTAGATATTTTCTGGATGATTATCATAAACAAATTAACCGGCACAACCCCTTGGGCATGGTGGTGAGTTTCAGCCTGCACTACAGTATTGAAATCAATATATTGGTTTCTTTCCTGCAAGTTTTTTCTGAACATATTTGTTAAGCTGAGTTCAAACTTCAACCTACCAATTGCAACTAGTTTATCATCCTAGATTAATTCAAATGATTGGAAGCTGTATTTCAGGGTGAGCTAGCTCTAGCATTTGGGGAGTTACTCCGGAAATTATGGGCACCGGGACGACATCCAGTTGCTCCTGGTCCGTTTAAAAAGAAGCTTGCAAAATTTGCACCGCAATTTAGTGGAAACAATCAGCATGATTCTCAGGTTCATTTCTTCCAAATTAAATCTTGAAATTAAGGATGATATGTTCCTCTGCAATTACAGCTAAATGGTGAATCTTCTTTTGTCCAGGAACTCCTTGCATTTCTGCTGGATGGACTTCATGAAGATTTGAATCGTGTCAAACATAAACCTTACAAAAAATCGAGAGATGCAGATGGCAGACCCGATGAAGAGGTTGCAGATGAGTATTGGGCAAATCATGTTGCTCGTAACGATTCCATAATTGTAGACGTGTGCCAAGTAAGCATAGCCTAGACATTGTAGTGATGCTTTCATTTGAGATTCTTATGGTATTTGCAGTTTGCATGTCTATGTTTTAAGCTTCTGTACTCTTGTCGGTTTGAGGTATTAAAACTCATCGATGTCATCGCATTTCTAAGAAGTAGATATAGTGTGTTTTATGAGCTGATTTTTCCAAACAATTGTTGTTATTTTGCAATTTCAGCAGATGTTCTTTCATCTTTTTATTTTCTTGTCGTTATTCTTTTCAACATTACTTGATTTCGATTAATTTAGCAAGTTCTTCTCTGGAATTAATTATATATTAGTCATCTATCTTCACCGCTGTCAGTGCTTTCGTCAAGTGTACTTCTTTCTCCTTGGAATCAGTCTCATGTCATGATATGATATGACTCATAAAACTCATTTTTGCCCCTCACCCAGGCGTGTGGCATGAGTGATTTCCCCTTTGCCACTATGGTATTGCAGTATACTCAGGACGCCGAGTTGTGCTTGAGCTAGTTTGCCATATTATTTATTTTGCGCCTTGTACATTTCCATATCTCTGTACTTTAAGAAAGCATGCAACCTCTTCTTTCTTTGAGCTTCTCATTTTGATCTCTCTTATACATCTGTTTTAGAGCTACAGAGTTTTATGCTCCTTAAGTGTGGACTGGTGGGTAATTAAGATAGATTGCATTCGAACACAACAAACATTCAAAAAGAGAAGATATAGGGTAGGCCTGCACCTTTTCATTGTCAGTTACCTGTTTTTGGCCTTTTTCATAAGTGATATCTGTTTATTGAGCTAAAAAGCTGGTTGGAGTTTTATACAACTCAAGATTTCTTTCACTAAGACCTGGTAGTTTCCCGTGAGAACTCCCTCAGGGTAGTTATTCTTTAATCTGCTCAGTACAAAAACTTTTACTGCTAATTAGAATCAGAAGCACAATATGGCTTGGACCAGCTAGTAGTTCAATATCCTTAACCGTTTTCTAGATTTGTGTATTACCATTACCAATGAACATGCTTGCTTGTTTCTTTGCAGGGCCAATATAAGTCGACTCTAATTTGTCCTGTTTGTGGTAAAGTGTCCGTGACATTTGACCCCTTCATGTATCTTTCCTTGCCGCTCCAATCCACCATTTCTCGCACTATGACAGTAACAATATTTACTTGTGATGGAAGTGCATTACCAAAAACATGCACTGTAAATGTTCCAAAGCAGGGACGTTGCAAGGACTTGACTCAAGCAATCAGCTATGCATGTTCACTAAAGCAAAATGAGAAACTTGTGCTTGCAGAGGTGAATGGTTAAATAGCCTTTTTAAGCAAATAGTGATGAAGTTTTATTATTGTACTTAATGTCAGATTTAGTGGCTTCTTTTCATTTAATTGGCCTAACTTTTCCAAGTGTGTGATTCATAGGTGAGAAGTCACCAGATCCATCAAATATTGGAAGATCCTCAATTATTACTCTCTTCCATAAAGGATGATGACCACCTTGCTGCTTACAAGATTCCAAATTTTTTGAAGAATGTAAAATATCTGCAGTTGATCCACTGCCGAAAGCGACAGTATGTTATTCAATATTATCTATGGGTCTAGTTATTAAGGGCAGAAAAATGTGGCCTATTATGGTTCCGATGGTTTTGATTTTGTTATTCAGTTTAAACTACTCCGCAGCAACACATATTGATGAATGATCTTTGAGCATTCCTAAGAAAGAAAAATGGTGTATTTGTTCACTTCTTAAAGTCTGTTTGGTGGAAGGCAAACAAGGTCCCCTTCCTGATAACACGAGACAATTAACCGAATAATTTTTGGTTGCTACTATTATGGTTTTCTTCCTTCTTGACTGTGCGTATTGATTAGGAAAAGTCTATGATATTAGTTGTCACTCAAAATTGAATTACATATTGGATGGCCAAAATCAGTTGTTCCATGTTTCTCTTTGGTCATTGACAATAGACGAAGTGACAAACAGGTCGGAAGCATGGTTTCTCATACTATTTTGATTGAAACCCCTAAAAAAATTTAACCAAAGGAAAACAACTCTAATATGCAATATGATGACCTCAAACTGCGGAAAAACTGACCAGACTGTGGTACTGATAATTTCCTGGAGTTTTATTTTGTTCTCCATGTGAATGGAATTTTTATTGGCTATGTCAAATTTACTTCCCTTTTTTTTTTATTGGCTATGTCAAATTTACTTCCCTTTTTTTCTTTTGATAGAATTCGTAGCCATGCATGTCGATTGCAATGTACTTTTTCTCTAGGTAGAATACAGTTCTTAAATTTTTGCCTGACATTTGAATAAAGACGGTCAGACTTCTGTGATTAAATCCTTACAAAAGAATTTATTTGCTCAAATTACTTTTTCTTAGTGCAAAAAATTATACACAGAGCATACAATTATGATATTTTGATATTTTGTATATATGCAGGGCAACTGGTAGTTCTTATAGAACAGGGGAATGGAAGCCATTTGGAACACCTCTTGTTTCACCAATCTTATGCGATGAAAGTATCACACGAGGTGATTTACAGTTAATGGTTCAGGCCATGCTCTCTCCCATGCTAAGAGCTAGGAATATGGGCCACTCTGATGTCTCAGATTCTAACACCTCATCACAAGTTCTTAGCCAATTGCAAACTGCAAGGTACGTTGAAGCAGGCACAAAGTCCAATGCAGCAAGATCATTACATAAGGATAACGGCAGCTCAAAGTCATTGTCGTTAAATGAGCTACCTCTGAAATTGGTGGATGAAAACAATGTATTAATTGATATAGCAGTGGGAAAGGATAAAGCCATTAAGCTATCCTCTCCATCAATGTCGATAAAGGTTCTTATCGACTGGTCAGATAAGCTTTTGAAGAACTACGATAATTATTGCTTGGAAAACTTGCCAGAAGTGTTTAAACATGACTCGGTGATAAAGAAAGCTCGTACTGAGCCTATTTGTACCTTGAACAGTTGCCTAGAAGCTTTTCTCCGCGAAGAGCCATTGGTACCTGATGAGATGTGGTTAGTACTTCTTTTACTTCTCTACTTGCGTCTTCCATGAGCGTATATATGCTTTTGGTATCTTTCATATTAATAAGTTGAGATCAGCATTGAAAAGTAATTTTACTCTATGAGGTAGGCCCTATTTTCAGTTTGCTAAGTTCGGGGTAGTTTTTTAATTGTGTGTTTCATTTGGGTGTATAATTATGTAAGAGTAGCAAGTTCATTGAACGTCTCCTTAACTTGCACTCTTTGAAGTTTTAAAGGAGTTAATTTGTGTACATGGGGCAAGGAAAAGGGGTTAGTGATTTAATGCATGGCTAACCTCAAGTTGAGCATGGTATCTGGATCAAACATCCCTTTTGCTTGAAAATGATTACTTCTTGTCAATAAATTTTTTCCCCTTGTCTTATTCTTCTATTTATGGTTTTGAATTTGGAAGGAAAAGTGATGTCTGGAAAGTTACTAGAACAATGACAGACTCCAAAGCAACCAACATGATGCCCACAAGTTTTGGCCTAGTTCTTTTGTTTCTTTTTTTTCAATAATCAAAATTTCCCTTAGTTAATCAACATACTTGTGATATTTGACTTCATGCTAAATTAGTTAGGGTTGGGGGCGTTCCCTCTGTTACGCGCTACATCTGACCCCGGGTGTTGTATTAAATTGGCAAGGGTGCAAATTTGGGCATTGCTCTGAAGCAACGCGTTACATTGACGTCTGGATGTGGCAAAAAATAGGCAAGGGTTTTAGCATTTGAATGGATGGGTGCGGTTAAAGAAATTAGTCCATGAGAATAGTGTTCCTCTGGCATCTTGGAATATAAGGTCCTTGACTAGTAGGCTAACAGAGATTGGGGAAGTGATGAATAGAAGAAGATTAAGTATTTTATATCTTCAGAAGACTAAATGGATTGGTGAGAAAGGCAAAGAGATAGCACCGTGGGATTATAAGTTATGGTACACAAGTAAGGATAAGAATAGAAATAGGGTTGACATAATCATTGTTAAGAGTTTACAAAAAGACGTAGTCAATGTGAGGCGAAAGAGTGATCAAATTTTGCATATAAAACTTGTAATTGGAGAAGAGATTATAAATGTGCTAAGTATTTATACATCCCAAGTAAGCTTAGATGAGTCTAATAAGATACAGTTTTGGGATGATTTAGATGAAGAGGTATAAGGAATACCTCTTAGCGAGAAGTTATTCATTGGCGGGGACTTAAATAGACATGTGGGTGAAAGTCGAGATGGTTTTGAGGGTGTGCATGGTGGATATGGTTTTGGGAATAGAAATAGTACTGGAGATGCCATTTTGGGTTTTGCTATAGCTTAT
>MKEJ01058036.1:0-10734 GCA_001753735.1 Embelia ribes
GGTACACTCAGATAGCATAATTAAATCAATAAACAGCGATAACAAGCTCAAACCAACACTTTATTTCATCAAGGTGTAATTACAACACACAGACGATTAATTTACATCGTTAATCTACTGTACAGTATTCCTACAGTACTGAAACAGTAATGCTACAGTGTTGGTGAAGTTTTGGGGCCTTATAGTATCTTTATGGTTTACTAGACAATGATATATATATGAAGATCCCGGAAGGTTATCAATTATCTCAAGGCAAAATGAGGAATTTACACTCAATAAAACTTCAACGATCTTTATATAGATTAAAAACAATATGGAAGAATATGGTATAATCAATTCAGTGATTACCTCATAGAAGAAGGATTTTCCAATGATCCAATATGTCCATTTGTATTTATCAAGAGCTCTATAACAAGTTTTGCTATTGTCGCAATTTATATTGATGATCTTAACTTAGTTGGAACTTCTGAAGATTTGACTAAAACTGCAAATTATTTCAAGGATGAATTCGAGATGAAGGATCTGGAAAGACAAAGTACTGCTTAGGCTTACAGATTGAACATTTGTCTGTAGGGATACTTGTTCTCCAATCGACCTATGCAGAAAAAATATTAAAACAGTTTTACATGGATAAGATACATTGTAACGTCCAAAAAATTCCGAGTGAATTTTTTCCATTTATAATAATATTATTGAACTTATAATATTATTATTGCATTATTGTATAACAGAAGTACATGATTTATTGTAGAAGAAGTATGAAGTCTTAACATATAGATAGAAGTATTGAAGTGCGAGATGTATTGCATGATATACGAGTAGTTGTAGCTCCATATATATTATCGTATTGAAGTTGTAGCTTTAGTGTTCAGTGTTATGCATTGATGCATAGTACGAATATTGATGTTGAGAAGTACACGAAGTTGGTATTGTGAGGCATTAGTGTTGAGGCATTAGTGTTGAAGAGTTGAATATTGGAAAATGCCTTTTGCAGGGGAATAAGTCAACTGATTAAATTATAAGTCAATTGATAGGGAATTAGTCGACTGATTTAAATAATATGTAGACTTATTGAATGTATAAAAAAAATCTAGAGAGTTTTGTTTTTCAAGTAGGCAGAAACAATCAACTGATTTAGTAAATATGCCAACTGATTTAAAATATATTGACTGTTGAGAGAATATCTCGACTTATTTAGGTGTGTTGAATTACAGTGGATTCTGTTCTTATAAGGAGGCATATATGTCGACTGATTGAAGAAATATGTCGACTAATAGGGAAATCAGTCGATTTATTTGAAGAATCTATCGATTTTGTAGGGCAGATTTGAACTATGCTTTAGTAATTTTATGTCACATCATGCTCACTGTCCTCTTTTCTAATCCAAACAAGAGAGAGAGAAGGGAGGAGGAAAGGGGGAGGGGGAGGAGAGGCATTTCTTTTCACCATTTCAAGCTCCATAATCATCTAGATTCAGGAGTTGTTCGCGAGATTGGAGTAGAGATTCTTGAACCTTTAAGCGTAGAGATAGTTTTGACATAAGTTTCGTTCTCCATCTCATTCATTCAATTTTTCATATATTCCGGGCTTTGTTATTTACCGAAATAAATTAGATATTCTTATACCTTATCTCGAGGGGATTATCTTTATATGTAGGTTCAAGTTGATTCATATTCGATAGCAAGATCAAAACCTAGGGGAGAAAGAGGAGGATTGGGGCCTTTTGAAGATTAGCTCTTGGAAGTATTCTAGAGTGTTAATAGGTATGAATAGGCTACGAAATAGCAATATATAAGTAAGTCTATGTGAGTTCCTTACTTGTAAATTTTATGAAGTTGAAGTATATTTTCTTGAAGTGTATTAGAGTCGAATTGTTTGTTAATTGAATTCGTTTATATGTAGAATGAAGCAAGACCAGAGGAGGTTGAATTACATTATCATATGTGTTGGCATTTTATTCGTTGAAGTGGTATTGTCCATATTTTGAACTAAAGTGGATTTTTTTATAAATGAGAAGTTTTGAAATGATTTTCTTAAACGTTGAAGCTTTGAAAATGAAATTTTCAAAGAAGTGAAAACGAAGAATTTGATTTTTATGAAGGAACTAGTGCTCAATTTATTATTGAAGTAAAGAACAAAGTTTTATAGAGCTTGAAAATTTTAATTTGAAGTTTGAACATTGTTAAATTTGAAGGAAGTTACATTGCATTCATAGAGAATTGAGTCATTTTCCATTTTTTTGGGGACAAGTGTCGAATTTACGAAATTTTAAAAGAAAGTAGAAAGAAGGTTCGGTGCCTCACTATAAAAATTGGAAAATCTGATCAGGGATATAAACTATAAACGTTCCACGAAGGGAGCGATTTATAGTATAGGTTCACAATGGAACCTAATTTTAGAAGAAAATAAATTAGACGCTAGTCCCAATCTTTTAGAAGTTGAAGTCTTGTAGTGAAGTCGAAATCATTGTCGAGTTGCATTGCATTGGTGTTGCATTGCATTCATTCTTATATGTGTCATTTTTACATTTAATGGCACTGTATAACATCACATGTTTTGTGTTTTTAGTAGACTAACTCATGCAATTTTTCTTTTCCATATTGTATCAATATTTATTGTAGGTGCGGAGACAAGCGAGAGGTATCCCTGAGTTGGCGCAGATATTTTCTTGTAAATGGTTTTGGAGATAAACTTATTACTTTATATTTTGTATTAGTCACATTCATATTATTTATTTGGTCTTAATAGTATCGTAGTTTAAGTTTTTATTGTAGTTTTATTTTGAAGTATGATGTAGTAGAAGATAACCTTTTATATTATATTTTGTTGCAACCCTTGAGATTGTTTGGAATAAAACAAAAGTGTAATATACTTTATGTTGACTAGACGGGGTGTATAATATTATTATTCTTTTGTTCAAGCAAGTAGCTTGTTGATGTTGTAAATATAGTATTTATTTTAAAATTAATATTTGTTAACAGACTATATATAAATATATATATATATATATATATGTTTTTCTTTTAGCATACTCTGATAGAAGTTCTGACTGTAGAATGAGAAGTGAAAGTTAGCATTGTATAAGCGAATCAGATTATAATTTATTTTTAAAAAATATATATATTTTTTATTTTATTTTTTTTGAAAATGGATCATCCCCGCCTCCCAAATTCTACAGAATTCGGAATGACTTTGCTCACCCTTGCTCCTTTTGCTTGAAAAGATAGTTAAAAGTTTAATCCTTTTTTTTTTTAGCGTGGTACAGCAGGGAGAGTCCTTTTAGGGTGTCCTTTTACCAAATTATAATCCTAATTTAAGTCCATTAAATTTGGACTATTTATTTTTAAATTGATATATAAAATTAAATTAATTTATTTTTAATTAAATAAATTTTATATAAAATTAATTTTTTTAATCCCAATTACATTTTTAAAAATAATTGCCCTTATTTAATGAAGAAAAATTACCCATCACCTCTGGCAAAGAAACCCCTTTTCATTCCTTTTTTATCGTCCCTTTGACTTTTTAGTACTCGATTTAATATGTTATTTTTGTAATATACATTTTATTCCTTTTGTGTGTCTCGCATAGTCCAGCATGGATAGCCATTTTTGGGTGTTCTTTTGCCGAAGTATAATTCTCTAAGTGATTCCTTTGTATCGTCCACTTGAGTGCTCGATTTATTTTAGTTTTATGGAACTTTTAAATTAAAGTCTTATTATTCAATAGTTAAGCTAAGTGTGTAACACTTGTATATACTGTATCATTTATTTGTTAAAAACCAGAGAATACAAAGGAATTGTGGAAAAAGACGTCAAATTTGATGTTGTAAAGTGTTAATATAAGACAATAATGTCTTTAGCAATTATTTTTTTTGGATTTATTAGATATTGATATTTGGTTACAAATATAAGTCTCACCAAAAACTGACTATTTATAGATTTTCCACGCTTACTATTTCAGATTTGGACACTCTTAATTTATTTCCGGAAAGAATGACATATCAATCATTTTACTCCTCACTTAAATTTTTATTTAAAAAATTAGCTCAGAAATTTTGTATAGATGTAAAAAAAAAAAAAATAACAATCATTATTCAAAATTGAAGAAAAAAATGGCAATCTTTTAAATCCATATGATTTTTTCCTTTCCCCACTTTATAAGAAAGATACTGAAAGCACACGACACATACACAACCTCCCTACTACATATTTGTTCATTTGTACTAATTTATGGAATCTATTACTGCTTTCTAAGTATATAATCCCATTCACAAATAATTTTCCGATTAAAATTGTAAAGCTAAAAACTATTTGAAACAACTAATTTGGATAAGAATTAACAATTACGAATTTTGATTTTTTCTTAATAATAATGAGAGGTAATATGAGAATGTACTATGCTTAGTCATACAAGTACTTTGATGGAGCAATTATTTTTAGACAACAAAAATGAGAAATAAAATGATTATTTATAAATGGAAGAAGTATTTGTTAATATGTGTATGTCTATGTATATCATTTAAGGTAACAAGGAAATTTCCACTTTGACCAATTCTAATCTATTACTAGTTTGTTTGTTTGTTTTTTTATTTAATTTACTTCAGTGAAGACCTATCGCAGTAAGTGCAACTAAATTATATAGTTAGATAATTGAGAATTATATGAGAATGTGAAGACAGCAAGGTAGCATAACATATCAACAAAAAAGTCGTTGTTTAGGTAAGGAAATAATTTAATTGATTTTGTGAATAAGCTATTTTTGATAAACATATGATTTGTTTTTGTTTTTTTTTTCCGGAAAAAATTGGTTGCCATTAGATTTCTTTTTCGTAGTCAGAAAAAGTTTATTAATAGTTGTAGGTAAGTGACAATTAGTTCCAATTAGTAGCAGTGACGTGTACGAACATTTTCGGATTAAAATGAAAACAAAACATATCAGATTATGAATGCTAGATTTAATAACAGAAATTGTAATGAAACAATCTTGTCACAACTTGTTACTATACCTAAAAGACAGAAAATTTGGTTGTAACTTTGTTTTATTATTGCTAAAACACTACTTTTCGTAACAAAATATCTTAAAGTGTTAATTTTTACTATCAATCTGATTTTTGTCCAACAAACCACAGTGATGGCCTTGCTTATAATGATATACATGCTAACAGTACCGAAAATATGTACAAATTAATTTTGTGTCACTAACAATTAGTCTTGTTAGCTCATTTTAAAAAAAGAAAGAGAGTATGCAGATGTGGCTAATTGTTATCTATACAAAATTAGTTTGCATAAATTTTATGTAGAATGAGTTTGTATGCATATCATTACTCTATTTATAATTATATAACGTTGGTCACGCGACAAATATTTTTGTGGCATATATGTACGTACGGGATTGTTTACCAATCTCAATTACCATTCCCCATAAATTCTGTTGGACTTTGGAGTAATATATCAATGGAAGAAAAAAAAAAAGCGAAAGATAATTGTAGTAATAACCTCAAGGTGATTCAACAGTAAAAATTTTGTTTAGTTTCGGATTTACAGACACAATATTATCAGAAAATACATTTAGTAAAAAAATAAGACTTAAAATTTATTATTTTGAGAAAGAAGAAAGGCTGAAAAGGACATTATAGGAAGGTACCAATGTCATCTGTACAGATAATTGAAGAATTATTAGTCTCAAGTCTAATGTCCCAGCATAGTTGAATCATTTTTAATGAACCACTCTCATATAAGTCATAGGCATACCCTAAATTTTCATGACGGGTAACATGAGAATTTATTTCCACAGTTGAATAAATAAAAACCTACCACCTCCCTTTGAAAAGAAAATTACTATTTATGTCCCTCTCTCTATTTTCTAGATAGCTACTATCTTGACTTATTTACACCAATGAACCAACTTCTTGTCTTAGGGTTCTTTTGATTTTGATCAAGCAATCATCTTTGGAATATTAGAAGAGAAGAAGATTGATTCAAGTGACGATTATTAGAGCCATGGTTTGTACATTTAGACTCTATCATGTCTTATTTGTGATGATAAGAATAAGATATATTTTCTTGTTCTTGAATTGTTTCATGCCTAAGGATATTTTTTGTTACAGCTTAAAAGTTTCAATTTTTCAGCTTTTACGTTTAAAATATGAACAATATTTGGCTGCGAAGCTTATAACTTGAGTTTATTTGTTATTTTGGCTTAAATAATATGAAAGTTTTAAGTTGTATACATCCACTTTTTCTCTCAATTAGAAATTAACTGGTTGCTTAAATCTGCAACCAAACAAACCCTGAATTACGTTGAACCTAAGCCCTTTTCTAATTTTTTTCTCTGCTTTTCTTTCTTTTTTTCTTTTTAAAGACAAATAGGTATGATTAGTTTAGATTGCAAATTAAGTACTAGTCCTCTTAAATATTTGCTTGCATAAAGATTTTTTTTTGTTTCATGCCTAAGTTAGGATGCAGAATTCTAAGTCTTTTTTGTTTTTTTAAAGTAATTAGGTATGATTTGTTTCGAGTTCCAAATTAATTGCTAGCCTGATTAAATATTGCTTGCATAAATTTTTATCATGTTTGTCCTATATATATCATTGAATAACATCAAAGATTTACATAGAGCTACGGTTTGTAAGATGTCAAGGACACATCAATTAATTCTGCTACTCAAGAACCCTAATTTTTGTTTCATCAATTTATTCCCAACTCTAATATATTCTACTTTCTTCTTGGTTTAATTTTTGCTGCCTTGAATAGTTAGATCTCGTTGCAGCAAAAATTATAAGCATCAAGGATGTTTTATTTTGAGAATTGCTTGGGTTTATATCAGCATATAATTTCATTTATTATTTGTTTATAATTTACAACTTGAGAACGAGAACTTTACGGGGTCAAATATATGTTTATATACATCAGTTAAAAGGAAATGACAATAGAGCTTGTATCGACAAAGTTCACCACTTTTTTTTTTTACTTTCTTTACCTTAAGCTCTTTGGTTCCAATTATCTACTTCCAATTATATATGTGGAAGATGATACGTCCAATCTTCTACATTTTTGCAGTTAAAGCTCCTAAAACTATTAACAACAGAATGAATAGCATGTGAAGGTCCGGAGTCAAAGGTTTGCTTGGGAGGTTTCAGATCTTCTAGAATTTGAAAATTTTCACTCGATATCCGATACTTTAGTGAAATTGTTTTTTTTAAACATGTAGTATTAGCTCCCCATAATAATTTTCTACAATATTTGTTGAAGTAATATATAATATAATACGACTCTTCCTAAAAGCTTAAGCTTTTAGGTGAGATGGTCGCACATCACATAACAATATTCAACCTCCTTAATAATCTTTTCTGATATTCGATCAACCCATTTTCGATTTCTAGCTCCTCCCTGACCCTCTGTAGTTTGGATGTCATAAAATATTATACCATGGTGAACTTAGGAAGAAATTAAACTTCACCTAGCATTTCTCTTTTATGTTTGATATCTGTATTATATACTTTTAGGAAGTCGTTGAAAGTTCACTTGCTTCTACAATAGTTTTATCATCATAGTTTTTATTAGTTCACTTTAGTCCTCAACCATGCAATATCCAAAGGGCTAATGACATATTCTCCATAATGGGTGTGAAACTCTTATTTTCTAAAGTCAAGAGCAAACTCGAAGAAAATAGTGAAATGGTTATTTCTACTATAACAATTTGGAGGATTAATGATACAATTCCTATTTATCACAAGCTCATTAAGATAGGCAAGATCAAACACACGTGACAACAATTTGATTTTCTTTAATGATGTGCCATTATTAATTAGTGAAGAAAATTGTCAGTAGAGGTGTTCACATTAGTGGTCCAAAGAAATTTTGTCATCGATCCATCCTTAGTAAGATCATGTAAATTCCTACATGCATTATCTTTGTGTTCCCAATTTTATCGAACAAATTCTTACATGCGATATTACCATTCATTTTTTAGGCCGATCAATACCTAATTAGGGAAGAATTTACAAATTCCCCTCTTCAGTTAGGTAGTTATCATGCACTCAGATTCAATTTATATTGATAGATTGCTTTGAACGATACCCTATATTTGATATTTATATCTCCTTTTCACTTTGCAGAATTTCTAAAAATTGTGAAAAATCAGCAATATAAAACAAAGAGTGATACCCAAGGAATGTCTAAAGCATCGGATTTAGACAATAATATGAAGAGTGACATAGCATTCAAGGTTCATGTAAATGCATCACCATCAATGTCATCCTCGTCACAAAAACTATCATTTATTGATTTGAATGAAGAAGCTTATAACGGATCAGAAGAGGTACAAATGCTTGAGGGTATCGATGTTGAGAGCAAGAAAACAAATAGTTACTCGGGCAATACGAGTAATATTACTAATCCTTTGGGAATTGAAAAGAAGTCTTATGGGGTCAGACGATATGTAAGGTCGAAAATGCCCCGGCTACGTTGGACTCCTAATCTTCATCTCTCCTTTCTACGTGCCGTTGAAAGGCTTGGTGGACCTACTGGTAACTCTCTCTCTCTCTCTCTTTAAGTTGAAAAACAACTTGCTATAGGTTGATCTAGGTTCAAAGTTGAGTTTCAAAGTGAACTGCATCTGTATTAATCAAAAAGAAAAACTGAGCTCCTAAGTTCTATATTTGTTCAATATTAGGGTTTCACTAAAATTTAAATGGGGGTAAAACCAAGTATTTCTTTTACTTTCGTATATGTTTAAACGAGGTGAGTACATAAGTAGGCATATTCAGGGAAAAGAAAAAAAGTATTTGCTCTTAGGAAAAAAAATGAACGAATAATATGATAGTTGATGTATGGCATAAAGATATCAGAAGACTCCCAGTTTTTTTTTTTTTTTCCTCTTCATTTTCTCCCTATCTGAAAGTGCGCCACATCAATCTACACCCTGCAAATTACGATGTGTTTCGCCAAAGATTGACATGAAAAGCTACAGGTTGTGATTTGTTTCATCAATGTATATATATAGATCGATATAACTTAATGTACACTGCTACATAAGTACATATAAATTCATTCATATGCAGTTATATTTCCTTTTATGATAGGAATTAATGCCAAAGATTTATGCTGATGAATTCGCTAATCGTACTTTGCCCTTTCTCTTTTGGATTTAGCAGAAGCTACTCCAAAATTAGTTCTTCAGTTGATGAATATGCAAGGGCTAAGCATTGCTCACGTAAAAAGTCATTTACAGGTTATACGAAAAGATATTTTGTGATCAATTTGTTTAATTTTCTCTTTACAGCTTCTTTAGCAAAACATCTCTGCATTTCTTTTCATTTTTTATATACCTTTTTCAGATGTATCGAAGCAAAAAAATCGACAATTGTGGACGAGGTAAGTACTAGGATTCTTTTGGCCCTACGTTGTGTAACTAGATAAGAAATTGAAAATTTTAAGTCAAAACATTTTAGCAACTTTATTGGGAAAAAGTTCCCCTTACTTGACCCTAGGAAAACGATTCACATTCAGCGTATGCATCTAATAGAAAATAAGCTCTAATCTCACAAAAACTTTATTTGATCACCGTCATGCTTACAGTGTTGAACCAAAGATCGTCTCCTCTTCGGCGTTTCAAAATGGAAAACGGTGGAATTGTTCTACTTCCAAATCCTTATGAAGGAGGATCGAAGATGCAACAAAACTATTTCAATAATGGAAACGTGTTTCCAAATATTGAAGTCAAGGCAACGGATTTAAGGGCAAGGATTTTCCCGTTAAGGCATAGTCAGTTCGTCAAAGAAAAGAAGTCGCCACCGCGAACCCTGTGTGAAAATAAATTGTTGAAATCAAAGATACACAAGAAAAATGATTGGGTAGTTAGTAGCACAAGGGTTTGGCAACTACAACACAAAGTATACGATACCAAGGACTTATTTGAGAATCAATTACAAAATCATTTCGGGCTTAAGGTATGTATATAGTATTTATTTTCATAATGCACAAGAATGAAGAAGCAATATTCGAAATGCACATCTTCAATTGATCATTTGATTATCGCATTATAACTTTTATATCTGTTTCTTTTCCCTTCTATATATTCATAGCGTTATCATCATGTTCAATTTCAAAATCAGAGTTTTAAAAATAAAACACACTTAGATGTGATTTGTACAAGCTCATTTTTGTGGTAACAATTTGTTACTAAAATAATTTTACTGTCAGGGGTCAAGTTTTTTCTTTTTTTCTTTTTTCCAGATAAGAACAAGACTTTTTGTTTAAAATTAGACAATATTTGATTGCTTAGTTTTTAAGTTGAGTTTTTTTTTTTGTATTGGCGTAAGTAAGTTGGAAGCTTTAAACTATATTCATCCAATTTTTCCCATGATTAAAAATATATAAAAAAAATTAAAAATTGTAAACAAATAAACCAATAGTATTGAATTTGTAACGGAACCCTACTTTGGTATAGCGGGGGCAACGTTCAGGTTCAGACAACGAAATTGTACTTCAAAATTAAAATATAGAAACAATACACATAATGCAGCATGTACTGATTCCTTAGGACAGTTTATATCATTTGCATCACATTTCCTAATTCTCCTTTTTTTTTTTTTTTTTTACGTTATTAAAAGTTAGTTTAAAAAGTTTAATATATTCTCCATCCGCTCGCTATTCTATTATTAATTATTAATAAAAATATTTAAAATAATTAAATAATATGTCATAATTATATTTTTAATTTAATATTTAA
>MKEJ01058046.1:0-11148 GCA_001753735.1 Embelia ribes
CAATGAAACGACAAAAACTAGAGAAAAAAAATCATTAAATTGTTGTTGTCACTTTCACTTACACTAAGTCCACACTTCCAGCATAGTATTAATAAAATTGTTATTAATGTATAAAATTTCTACAGTCACACTATATAAATTGAATTATTTTGATAGTAATTTAATTCTTACCCATTGATGGTATATGAAATTTTTTATACTAACAAATCTGGTTCAGTGACACATATGCATAGACATATATTATGCATTTAAGGCCGATGACGTAAAATCTTAGAACCTAATGTGTATGAAAGTTGTACTCTTTTGTTATGAATTTATTTCTTACGACAACATTATAAACTCGACAAAGACTCAATGGTTGATAAGAGTAATTGTTTTGGCATATTTTACCTATAATGTTGGAAAAATTAATTGATTACTTATTTAGGGTACTGCTTAATGTTTTTAATGGAATAAGAGTCAAATTTTGATATTAGTTTGATAATTTTATTTCTTTCCAAAATATATATACAATATTTTATTATATACATGTTTGAGTTACTCACGAGTTAACCAGGTGAAAAACTCACTACTCAAACTCGATTCAAAATTCAAATCGAGTATATCAAAATACTCAAACTCGACTTGTTTAGTACTTTTTAAAAGCTTGAAATTACATTGTGAATTCTAATTTAGTTCAGTATGCATGTCAAAGTAAAATGGTATCTTCTCTTTCTTCCTTTGAAGCCACAATGTACTCGTGCTTCTCTTCTCAAATTATAAAACCCAAGTTTTCTAAATATGGTTTTTTCCTTCATTTCTCCTAATTTTCATTTTAACAAGTGTTCCTTTTCTTTCTCTAAATGCAGGAGTGCAAGAAGCTTTTTATTGTTCATCTTTCTGAAAGGGAGTACTTCGCGGTGCCAAAAAACCTGAAACTCCTTGCCGTTCCGTTGTTTGAACTCTATGATAATATGCAGGTATATTGGTTGACTCTACATTTTCTTACGTACTGACAATATTTAGGGGTGAGAACGAACAAAGCAAAGCTGGGGTTTGCTAGACGCAAGCTCTACCCTATATTAAGCAAGCTTAATTTTAAACCTATCTTGAATCTGTAACAAAATGGTTACATGCCAAGTGGAGCTTGTATTTCAAAAGCTCATAAATCAATCTATAGCTTGCTTGTTTATGAAATGAATTAACACTCGAGAAAGGAATAGTGCTTCAGCTAATTTGTTAATGACTAATGCTCTATTTCTTATGATCAATAGTGCTAGAGCTTAGTTTTTTTCATTATTCTAAGAAAGAATGAAATGGCCTTTGCGTCTTTTTATTAATAATAATAATATAAATTTCTCTACTGATTGTGTTTGGATATTATTACAATAGCGACTTGAATGGATTGAACATATACATATGTGGTGGTCCCCGCTTGTTGAATTGAACAATGTCTGTATCCAAGTGTGATGGTGAATCTCTATGCCAACGGTGTATAGAAAATGTACTCTTTTTATAATGGGCACTAACGTCAATGCCACATAGTTCAGTTAAATATTGTGTAATCTTTACCTTTTAATTGCAAAGTTTTTCCCATTGAAATAAGTACCGTATGCAAGCATCCCTTTTTCTCTCTTGTTTCCCTGATGAATGCATATACCTTACTAATATGAAATAAAGCTTAACCTATTAGTTCCTCTTAATTTTTTCAATATGTATTTACTCCCTTCTCTTCTTTTCTTTGTTGGCAGAGGTACGGGCCGGTCATATCAACCATCCCTCAGCAGTTGTCGAGGTTTCATTTCAAGATGGTCCAACCTTAAATTTCATGATAGCTATGGGAGCTTTAATCCTGCAAACCTGAAATAGAACTCTTTAGACTTCTAAAACTTTAAATTTGCAGACAGCAAGGATGATTCAAAATAAATTATGACCCCCAATCTTATGCATTTTGACTTCTTGTGTGATGAAAATGATTTGCAAAACAAAATTCTCTTGCGAAAAAAAGAGATTTCAGCACTACAGTGCTAATGATGATCCAGGGGCAGCCTAGTCCTTTGCTTGTTGCCCCTTTTTCCCTATTTAAGGCAGCGTTTACACCAAGGCTTTCTCAATAGATCAGGCATGAAGATGAGGAACTTGGTTAAATTATTGTGCAAGCCTCGCTGCTAGGAAACATGCCGTGCTGTCCTTTAGTTACTTTTTTCATGCCGATCATATAATTTGATCATGCTTTTCATTAGTTATTTTGTTTGTATTAGCTTTTTGTTAGATTTCTCTCTCTGCATTGCATTGAACATTTTGAGGTGTAATCTATGTGCGAAGCTTTTTTACTTGTCATCTTAGGCCCGGGTTTTTTGAGGGTTATGACGACACCAGATGTAATCTATGGGTGAGAAACTATTTACTTGTCATTGTAGGCTCTGGTTTTTCAAAGTTATGAGTTATAACAACACCCTTTTGAATGAAATCATTTTGTTGTTCGAGTTCGTAATTCCTTAAAGTGGAAGTTTGTATTTCTTGAAAGTAGGGTGCCTATCCGCTATTATCGGCGTCTTATAGGGTGGGAAGGGTGCCGCATCACCAAGTATATAAGTGTTTTGATATCGATAATGGTCTATTGCGTCTCCCCTTTTGGAAGTTCAATGCCATGCCTGGGTGTCCCAGCAACTGTGTTGGTGTCAAGTTGCATAAATTGAATTTCAAGTTTAAGCCTTACTTCAGCAAATAAAAAAATTAGAAAAATATATAGAATATATAGCAATATTTTCAGAATCACACTGGTCCTCTTACCAGTGTAGGATTTTGTTCCGTTTTAGCTGTTTTGTTGGTGTTTCAACCACAGTTCAAGTGCAGCTCAAATGCTTACGAGTGTGCGTTGCTTGCTTGGGAAGATGTAGTTTCTCCCTTGGAAGAAGGTGGTTTAGGCATTAAGAGAATTAAAGATTGGAACAGAGCCTTTATGGCTAAAGCTGTGTGGAGATTGTGCTGTTTCACTCATAACTCCTCTTGGAAAGACCGAATTCAAGCTAATGTTAATAGAGAACAAACCTTTTGGCAAGCTAAGATCACCTCCTAGTGCTCTTGGATGTGGAGGAAGATCTTACAAATGAGACCTCTGCCGAAGAACCTCATCGGAAATCAAATAGGAAATGGCAGTAAGACTGTTTTTGGCTTGATCCATGGCTATGGTCAGAGCCTATTTGCAATAACGTGAACGATGAGATTATATTGGAGACCAAGCGACCTATCCAACTTAGGTACCTTCAATTGTCCTCCCTCTAATTCCAATGCTCCAAGGGAACTGCAGAATAACCCTAAGATTGGGCAGCGAAGGCGTGTGTCTTGTTCAAAGGGAATAGCTTGAAAGCCTGTGAGTGTGTACAATATATGGAAAGAAAGAATGATTGCTTGCACGGGAACACAGCTAAACCAGAGGTGGCAATAGTTCGAGCAGCCTGTGAAATGATTTGCGCCTCCTTGGGGAAGCTTAGAAATGTTGGAGATTCTATAGGGAATAGGAATTTGCAACGCACCTGGAAATTAGACAATCAAATTTTCAACAATCTGAAGTTAGCCTTGGTTTTCTTCTTGTTATAAAGTTTACCAACCCAAAAAAAAAAATTGTTTATTACCATATATGATTATGCGTTCGAGTAGCACCTGCATTCAAGTTGTTGAGTGTGTGTCATTCCTCATTCCGTAAGGTCTCGTGTTTGCTCGAGACTCGCGTTGTGGGTCTGATGAGGCCCACGAAAATGCCTCAAGGAGAAAAATAGCATTGTAGGCTGGGAACAAGGGGCGGTTGAGGAAGAGATGGTGGTTTGTTTATATTGCTCGAATTCTTGTGACATGGACAATTGTTCGGATTCGGCTTTGAAGTAGCGTTTTCCGAACTGGTACGATATGGGATTTCTGGAAGGACAAATAGATGATCGCGCGTCATTTTCATTCGAGGGATGAAGAAATTTGGTGGGTAGTTCTATATGAATACACAGGTGCTTCTGTGTTCTCTATGCATGTGTTGTGCAAAGATTAAATACTTGTCTTCTTCATTCTATTCCATAATTCGATAGGAAATGATGGGCATAGAGTTTCGAGTGCCCGGACTCTTACGTTGTGATCATACCACATCAACTGATGGTGGGAGCGACCACAACCATTTCTATTCGTGTTGACACCCTATGTTTCGGCAGCATCCACCTTTACCAGTTTCTCTAACCGGTACAAAATTTGCACTATTTATCAAGTAAAAACCAGGACACGTAAGGTGCCAATATATAGGATCCGAACACGAAAGTAGAGTTAAAAAACAACACCCGAATAATCACATGAAATTAGTTCAGAACAATCTTAATAACCAAATTGTTGTCGTGTGGTATATACACACAGAAAATACATCACTATGCACACGCAACAATCAACCAATCGTTCCCCCGTAAGCACACAATACACTGGCAAATCCCAAACAAAAAGAAATAAATCGAAACAGAATAAAATTTACAAACACAAAATCATGATTCCGTACCAAGCTCAATTTTTAGCGATTTCAGAACAATCCTAGGAGTTTCTTCGGAGCAGTTCCTGTGGCACGGTACTTTGCCGCGGTCTCCTCTGCCTTGCAAAGTTCTTCGCCACGTTGGGCTTCGATTATTGCCCTCTTTTCTTCTGCTTTCTTGTGGATCATCACCATCTTGTTTTGCATTTTCTCTGTATATTCGGCCTTCTGTTTCTCCAATTGCTCCTGCATACGTAATTTAAAATATCAAGAAAACAAAAATGGCCTCTTTTGCTTACTGACAATCCCTCTCTACTATTTCAGCTCCAAATAAGGGACTACACCGGCTCCAAGCGGAGGGACACCAGTGCCGGCCTTATCTATTGGGTTGTCTAAGCCCGACATAAAAAATTTTGCTCCTACTATTATGTCACAAAACAAAAAAAGGCATACGAAGTCAAGAATAAAAAACAAAATGAAAGTTATGTTATACTTTTTTAGCATTAATTACATCAAAAGACAATCCGATTATGGTTCTTTATACTTGGCTAGAGCTGCTGGACTAGTCTATAATATTTTCAACATTGCTTTAATCTTTTCTTTGCCCTGACCCGGATGGGTTGCCCAAGCCCCTAGGCTTGTTGGGCTTACCCAGGGCCGGCCCTGATGCACACGTACACATACACAATTTAGTATATCAAATTCTCCTAGATCCAACAATGCAGGAACCTAGCGGATTGTCCACAAACTGACAATTTTAGGACAAATAGTCCGGAAGCTAACAGTCCAGCCCCTAGCAATTTAGTCCCGTGAAACAATCGTCTTTTTAACTTCTTGTTCTACAGATGGATTAAGTGTAGGTGATCGTTGCTACGTACTACTAATACGTATAAAATTGTATAGCACGGAATTTTTACCTCGATCTTTTTCAGTTCGGCTTCTATAGAAGCTTTCTTGCTGCTTTCCCATGACGCGATAGCAGATATCTTCTTCTGAGCTCTGTTCAATCATCTAATTTCGTGAGAACAAGATTTGGCATTGAATTTGCTTATGTACTAATGCTAATTATTATCTAAACTCGATGAACCAATAACGGTAATTTTCCCAAATAAGATATATTTATCGTTTTTGAAAATAAGAAGTACAACCACAAAAGCGGCAGCAATACTACGCCACTCTCGAAAGTACAAAGAGTTCAAACTTTAAGACGACATTTACTAAATGTATCACCTTCTTCTCCTGTATCCGAACTCAAAATTCATACATCATAGAAAGTGAAATATTTATCAATACTTGAAGTGAATTTTTAAAAACAAGTACGATAAAGAAACAGATAATCTAAACACTAAGCAACACGATAATCTCACCATGTCTGTTAAGTAAAAAGTAAAACCACAAAAGCAGAAACAATACTACACTACTTCAGAAAGTACATAAAAGAGTTAGAATTTAACAAAAATTGTTTTCTAAATACATCAGCTTCTCCCCATATTCGAACTCGCAAAGTCACACAGAACAAATTGTGAAACACGATTAGTTATCCTGAGGTATCCAATATTTGTGAGAGCATATTTTTTAAAACACGTACGATATAGAAACAGATAGCCTAAACCACGACCAATACGGCAATACCAAATCAGTGATGGCATAGGATCTATGGATACGTGTTTTGACACACTTTTTGACATACTTAAGCAAAACAATTGGATTCACATTGATCCAACGGATGAAGCGAGTAGAATAGATCTAATCATTGGATCAACGTAAATGCCTTACATAAAGTGTGTCCAAGCATGTGTGTCTGGATTATGTCCCATCAGTTATTAGCATTGCATAACAGGCTTAATACTAAATGATAAATCTCAAAATCACCACATGCCTATGAGTAGGTAACTAAGGATAAAGAGATACATATGTGTAAACATGAGGTTGTCCAAGGTTAGAATATCTTCTCCGAAACGAGTCAATCTTCCCGAGAACTTTTGTTTGATATAGGCAAATGGAACTCTACAAGTCGTCGAAGTGATAATGTACCAAAACTTTTAAGCAACTTTAGGACTATAGATTAGCACAAAAAATTTCATAATATATCTGATAGATTAAAAAAATTTCGTACTTGTTTTCAGCTTTGGATTTCTCACTTTCCTCCCAAGCCCTGACAAGGGATAGCCTCTTCTCGGTCGCAACACGCGCCAGAACAGCATCTGAAAACATGATCAAAAACAAAACCGAAAATTAGTCATCAAACCATATGAAAAACAATTTGGAACTATACAAGTAAAATGGCGAAATATTGCGATTATTATTTTCGAGTAACCCCATTACCTCTGTTAATAGATCCTTCAGCAGGCTTCTCTTCTACAGCCTCCGAAACCTCTGCAACAATTAAATAAAATTACAAAAACCGAAAAAACAAATCCAACATTGCGGTTCTTTGCTTCACTGGGTGTTTTAATTTTTAGAATTTGGGGATATAAATCGACAAGTATTCAAACAAAAACTCAAGATTTTCCATATTTTTCATAACTGGCAATAATTCGGTAAATTTATAACAAATGAAAAAAATATTCATCATGATAATTATTTGTTTAACTAGAATTTTAGTCCAAATCATGGAAACAATTAGTGAAATTCATTTAGTTTGGTTAGAAAGTATTTCTACCTTTTTGCTCAAAAGCATTCGTACCGTATTTGAGTACCCCACTCGCATTTTCTACCGTTTTGGCCCGAAAAAGCTATAAATTTTAAGGTAATTGTATCCAATTTTTTTATTTGCTTAAAATTTGCAACCAAACAAATCATGCGCAGTTGGCACAAAACCACACACGGAGAGATAGAAATATACTTTCGACGACAACGAGGGCCTTGGAGTTGTCGGGCTTGTCCTCCTCGGGCGGAGGCGGAATTACGGTTTTCTCCTCCGGCACATCTTTCGGAGACTCAACGGGTTCGGGAGCCGGGGCTGGCTCGGCCGGTGGGGCCTCCGTTTCCACCTTGGGTTGTTCCGTCGCCATGGCTTCCTCCAGAGAGAGAGAGAGAGAGAGAGAGAGAAGGAAGATTCTAAGGTACAGCCGAAGAGGAATGAAAAATGTTACAGTCAATCTGTACTAAGCTGGAGTGGTTGTATGTATGTATGTATGTATGTATATGTATATGTCTGTGCTAGCATCCTAAAAGTACATAATTATAATTTTTTATTTGGGATAAAATAAATTATAATTTTAAGTGATTTCTATGTCTACAGATAATTAGATAGCATATTTTTTAGGATACATTAAAATATAATATTTTAATATTTTTACTTATAATTAATTATATTTATTAATAATAAGAATAAAAGACATTCACCCGCAATTAAAGGATTTGAAAATTCATAATATTAGTGAAAAATTAACACTTATTAAAAAACAATAAATTATTTCTTGAATACGAAAAATATAAAAGAAACTAAAACTACAATAATTGATAGAACAAAATAAAAATTACCACTTCAATTGTTAACCGGTCCTAAATGCTACCAAATGTTCTCAACTATGATGTTGGAAAGAAAAAGTTAAGAGATTTTTGAAAAAAAATATATCTAATCTCTATTTTAGCAGTTGAAATGCTTATTTTTCTTGCAAAAAACGGTTTATAGGGAATTTTTGAAAAAAAAAGAAACAAAATCCAAAATTTAGCCGTTGCAAGGCTGAAATTTCCGATAAAACCAATGGCTATTTGAATATTTTAACATAAATAGCCATTTGAATAAAATGATAAAGCAATCCAAATATAAAGCAAATTTATTTTATCGTTTTTCAAAATATTTATCATTACAAAAATCACAATTTCAAACTGTGATTATTCACAATAACTGTACAAAAGATCACAGTTTCAAACTATGATTTTACAACATAAAATCTATAATTTGAAACTGCGATTTTTAGAGCACTTTAGTTCTCCATTTCCAAATACTGTTGCAAAAGTCACAGTTCCAAGCTGCAATGTTTTTTATGCCGCAAAAATTGCGGTTTCAAGCAGCGATTTTTTTAAAATGAGATGCGAAAATTGTTATTTGAAATTGAGATTTTTGAAATAGCATTGATTTGATAATTATTTTGAAAACTGCATTTGTTTGGTAAATAGTTTGCAAAATTACAATATCGTGGTAAAAAAAACCGTGTATCTGTGGTAAATAATACCTTATTATTTTCAATACCCATGGAAAACTGAGAGAAAATTTTTATTTTTTGAAATAATTTTATATTAATTGCTCCCTGTTATATTTAGGTTAAAATAAAAGAGAGAAAAGAGCAAACAAAAAGAGAGAAAGGAATGCAAGAAAGTTTGTATTAAAAAAAAAAAAAAAAAGCAAGAAAGTTACAAATTACTCACAGGACAAGAAATGAATGAAACATCCTCTTTTTTTTTTGGAAATTAGGAATGAAACATCCTCTATACACACAAAACTGATCACAAGCTATACATAATTTGCAAGTATCCAAATTAAGCAAAAAAGGAAGAAAAAAAAAATAGAGAAACTAAAAATGCGAATTTGTATAGGCTTCGTTTTCTCCGACAAAAAATATTCTCCAGTATAACCTTCCGTTCGGCAACCTCAACTCCATTGCCTACATTTTTCACTAGGCTCCTCAGAGTAATCCGATTTACTCGAAACTATTCTTTAGCGAAACAAACCAACCTTAGAACGTCATTCTTGTACTCCTAGCATATATAGATTTTCATACACAAGCAGGTTTGAATGCATGACATATATGCATAACACATAGGCTTCATGTGTGCCTATGTGAAACCCGCTTATGTATGAAAATCCCTGTACCGACTTCGTCAGGAAATATTCTTGTGGATCAGCATTCAGAATTTTTTACCAGACTTATTCATATTCTCCAAAGCCATTGCAGTCCTCTCAACATGCTTCAACAAAACACTATAAATCTTGTTCCTAACCCTCCCACAAGCCTCCACCTCAGCATCATCCAACACCCAACAACCATCCTCGCTCACACCATCTAGCCAGTCATTCACCCTCTTGATCTGACACATCATCGAAGCGATCTTCATGTCTGAATCAATCGCCTTAGTCCTTGTTTCAACCTTGTCCAAAAACTTCTCAACATAGCCCAAGAACGACTTCTGGCTCTCGTCCTGCAACACGTTCACCAAGTCAGCAGCTTCCTCAAAGCTGCTCCCTTTCACCCAATCAGAAGGTTGAGCTCTGTCGGACCCTTTGATCTCACAATTTGTCCTCTCCTTCCTTACTATGCACGAGATCTTCGGTGTACTGTTATCACGTTTAGCTGAATTGCTAGTCTTTCTTTCTGCTTTGGTCTTGTTATTAGAGTTTTTCATGTGCGAGAGAGAACAAGGACAAGGCAAGAGATCAGATGAAATAACCGATTTGATACACGAAGTTGCTCTTTTCTTCCTTTCGACAGCTAAATTCAGTACTTCCTTTATCGAAGAAGGGCTGTTTATATCAGAATTAGGCATTCGAAGTGGGGTTATGTTTGTTAATGATTGCAACAATGGTCGAGTCTGAGACAAACTATCTTGAATTTCGAAAAACTTGTCAATCACCGGTTGAGGATTGTCATTTCCTTTGACAGACAGAATCTCCGAATATATGCTGAAAAAAAGAACGTTCAAAGTTCAACACGAACTTCAAGACTCATTTCATACAGTCTCTATAATCAACCCTAGTTTCGAAGGCTTACAATACCCTATAGCAATATAGAACCATCTTTTGAGGAGTTAAAGACAGTTGTATACGCCATTTACAGATAGACATATATTAGCCAAAAAACTAGATAAAAATAAGTTTACTCACCTTAAGCATTTGATCAGTTTCTCAGCTGCACAAGCCTCCTGCAAAGCCTCAACAGCGGCTAGTGTGGCAATATCTCTGTGTTTAACCATATCCTGCGGTTTCATTTAGAAAACAAGAGATTATCAAGAGGATTTGGATATTTCTCATGTATCATGTTCATAAATAGTTCATAAACTCCAGCCGAAGGTCTTAAAAAATCAAGTGGATTTAGATATTTCATGCATATCATGTACTTAAGGTAGTTTATGAAATCTGTTCGATTTTTCTACATTACATTGCCTTAACAACCAATAGTAAATCCTAGTTATTTCAAACTCCAAATTCAAAACCCATCGTATTGGAGTTTCATAAATAAGGTTTGTACCTCGCCAAATTTCAATAGCCTTGAAGGTAAAGAGTCCCACTTTATTTTGCTCTCCTCTACCATTCTATTGCTGCATAGCGCTTTTGGACATGTCTCGCAGCTTGTTCTTGAACCTGGTGGAACGCTTTTGGTGGAACTTTGTACCGATTTTGTGCTCGATATTGTGGATCGTCTTCTTCTAGCCAGGGTAGCATTATCATCAGAGCTATCACCCCTCACAGAACGAACAGGAGAGACCTGTCTATTACACATATTTAGACTACACTCTATCAAACATCGACACTGTTATCTAGTTCAACAAATGACCACTGATAACAAAATGGAAAATTTTCTAAGTTGGACTAAACACACCACCAACTAAAATGTTACTTTTGCTTCCCTCAGTCCAATGGACCGCGCTCAGTTCAATCCTCATAAATTATATCTTTCTTAAAGATGTTTCTACCTATATTTTCCACTAAAAAAAGAAAAAAAAAAGAG
>MKEJ01058047.1:0-10813 GCA_001753735.1 Embelia ribes
CGTTTGATTTGAGGTCCAATTGAGTTTGCAATGCTACATATATCCACCTCGACTCTTTTTAGTGTAAAAAATGCTGTCCTCGTAGTTGATCATATCGTGGCAATTGTTGGATGATTTCTTCCTTTAACTGACGCTATAGCTCTTACATGTGTGCTTAGTCACCAGTTCACTCCTACTCATGCTTTAATTGTCTGCCTACAATTCATTGTTCCTTAAAAAAGTTACTGACTTCATACTCTTTTCTGTTGTGGTGTCTATAGATCTGCGAGGAAGTTGAAATTTGGCCAAAAGATTGAACCGTGATATTTCGTCGCCCAAAATGCAAGGGCAAAGAAGTTCTGTGGGGTCTTTGCCCGATACAATAAGCTTTGATCACAATCCAACGGCAACTGATGCAAACATAGAACAACCGGTGTTTTGGAACAATAACATCCAAAATTATGCTCACAGCACGTTCTTGAACTCTGCAAGTCAAGCACAAAACTTGAGTGGTTGGAATATGGGCGAGTCCAGTTCGAGTGGCACCCAAAACTATGCTATTCACAATGAACAAAATGTCGAAATTGGGCCAGCTAATGCGGTTTCCTTGAGAGGAGTGGATTTGAATCAAACTAGCAGTCATATAACCTATTCCCCCTTGTTTATGCAAAGTGCTAGAAACAATCCTTATCCTCAAGATTTAAATATGGGTGCAGAAGTTGGAGAAAATAACAGTAACAACCCTGAAGTAATGGAGGGGAATGTGCGGGCTCCTTCTTCCGCTGGTGGCGGGTACTTTGGGGAAGAAATTTATTCATCGGAAGGTCGCCGCTCGTCCTGTAAAAGAAAGGCTATCGAAGGGCATATTGGGCAATCCTCTTCAAGTGGTAGTTCAAGTTTCTTTCAACAGAGAGAGGATAATGAGTGGAATAACGTACCTGGTTGGTACAATACTCATTTTGGTCCAAGTGCATCTACTACTTCATTAGAAAATCATCTTTGTGCTAGCCCCCCGGATCAACTCAACACGAGTCTTGGGCTTAGCGAAGGTGGAACCACCTCCGAAATCCCCCTCCCTATAAATGTGACTCCAAGTGTAGAAACATCTAGAAGAAATCGCCGTGTAAGGATAAGTTCTTCACCTCAACAAAGTCCCTCATCCACTATGCTTCCTAATGGAAGTATTTCCGGTGATTCGAATGCTCTAACATATCCACAATCATCACTTCTTGTTCCCCGAAGTAGTTTTTCGGGTACGAGAACACCACAATCAAGTAGGTGGAGTAGAGGTTCTAGCTCCAGAGCCGGGCATTCGTTGAATTTTAGGGAAAGAATTGCTAGGCAAAATGAAGAACCAGAGTCAAACAGTTTGCAAAGAAGTATTCCCGAAAATCCTATTTTTCTGCCTACGAATGAGACGAGAGATTCAGCTCAGCTTCCACCTGCTTGGGGTTTAACCCGTGGAAGTATGAGTGGAAATCTAAGTATTAACGGAAATGCTAGTAGAAGTGCTAATCCTATATCGGATCCAAGTGGGGTTCCTCATAGGACCCCTCCTCGGTATTCACGGAGATTATCAGAGTTTCGAAGATCATTGCTCTCATCCCCGCTTCCCGAGTCTGGAGGTCAATCTAGTAATTCGCCTCTACAAGCTGGATCTTCTTCACAAGTGGCGCCTTCATCTGGCTCTGGTGGTTACCATGGGGATCGTTTGTCTCGTTTAAGGTCAGCTTTATTGTTGGAGAGACAGCTTGATAGTGCTTTTGGAGGTACCAACTCATTACGACCTGCAACAGCTGGCCCCGAAGGAAGGAGTAGGCTTGTTTCTGAGGTTTGTTCATAATTCTTTATCATTTTAGGTTGCTTTTTTCTGCTTCAATGTTTAGTGATTGGAACTATACTATTCACTTGGTGTCATGGTTCTAGGTTAGATAGTTACCCAAAAATGATGTTTCGGTTTTCTTTTTCGCTTTATTTTTTTCTTAATGGAAATTTATCCCCTTTTGTTGGATAGCTAACCTGGGCCTGTAACACAAAATAAGCCGTGTCAATTATGTTGATGTGTTGACTAACTTGGCATTCTCTGTTTGATACCTTGTTTGGTTCTCTTTTTGATTTTGCTCCAATTCCATACTAGTCTTAAACACCTTTTACTGTTTGACTAGTTTTTCAATTAAGCTTGAACATGTTGCAATATGCTGTACTAGCTATAAGATTAGTTTGGTCTCAAAGTAAATACGCATGCACGCACATGCATAGAGGTTTCTTTTTTCCTAATTTCATGAGTTTATATCAAAGCTTAAGCTGGATAGAGCACATTGTTTGGAATGGGGCTTGCAGTTGTGCTCAAGATTGTAACAACTGGCATCACAGGGAGAAAATTATCCATGTTCTTGCAAACTACTTAATGCCATTAAAAATGTGGGTTCTGAGCATAACAATTGTTAGCTTCTATCTTTCATACCTTGTTACGCATCATATTTCCTTGTAGAGGTGTCAGACGCTTATCTTTAAGCCTATTTTATTGCTTTAAGTTACTGCTATGCGTATTACATTAGTATAAATTCTTTTATATGGCATAGATATGGATAATGGATCTCTTTTATTAAGTTTACGCTTCTAATTTTTTTAACCTGACTCTTAAGATCTCTACTTATCTTATTCATTTTTCAATTGTTTGTCCTGTGTTTTACTTTTCATACGCTCTTGTCTGTTTTGTAAAGAAATTTTCTCTAATAACTTGATTAATTCTGAATGGAACAGATTAGAAATGTCTTGGATCTCATGCGACGTAATGAGGGTCTGCGATTGGAGGTAAGTGTCTTCATTTTTAACATTATTGATCTTTCTGTCAGCAATAAAAGTAACCAAATGAATATTCGCTTTGAAAATGGTCTTGTGAGCGTGAAAGACAGCTGTAATCTTGTTTCATTTCTCCATTTGGGATATTAGATTGGGTAGTTGCTCAGAAAGATTGAGTAATAGCTCCAAACAGGCTTATTTTTCTTGGAAAACCTTATTTTAGATGCTATTAATAGAAGAACGAACTAGTTACTTATTTGTCGCATCATTTTCTGACACTCAAATCTTTGTTTATACTGCTGCTAGGATGTGGTTATTCTTGACCAGTCTGTCTTTTTCGGGATGGCTGATATTCATGATCGGCACAGAGATATGAGACTAGATGTCGATAACATGTCGTATGAGGTAAAATGCCCAAAAGTTGATCCAAAGTTTCTAAATATTTTGTTAGAAATAGTTTCTATAACATTGTTGTATTGTGGTTTTGTTTTTTCCAGGAGTTATTAGCGCTGGAAGAGCGAATGGGGAATGTTAGTACAGGTTTGAGTGAAGAAACCATTTTGAATCATTTGAAGCAGAGGAAATTCTTTTCCATTGCTATGGGTGCTCAGACTGAGGTGGAACCATGCTGTATTTGTCGGGTACTCATCTTTTTCTCTTTACTTTCTATGCTCTGGGAAGTGGTGGTGGACCCCTAATCCATCACCTTTTGTCAAGGAAAAATTTCCCCTCAATTAATACCAAATATACATGTTATAGCCATTCATAATGTTGTAGATGTGCTCATTGTTAAGAAAACCATGTTAAATTTGGAGTTTCACCTTTAAGGCTCGGTCATGAAAAGGGAAGTTTTGTGAATAATTTAAGTAAAATCCAGTTTGTTTAGAAACTTTTCAATTACCTTTTCTTTCCACAGAATATTAAAGCAGTGATACATTATATGATGCGCACAGAATAATTAGAGGTGAATATATGTAAAAAGACTCTGAATGTTGGATATAAAGTTGAGTGTAAAAAGGAAAAAGGGTTTAGTGGTGAGGCTTCTCTGAAAAGCTAGTGATCTGGTCTTTTTATCTTTGAAATGAAGGAAGGAGGTCCATTAGATATATACCGATGGAGTAGGACCACTAAGATATGAGGTGCTTTATTGTTTGCCTTGTTCGAGAAGGCGGTGGTATATGAATCTGAAACGATTGGGATGCTGAGTGTTCATATGAGTGTTTGTAGATCGTTTGTCATTACGTACATGTCTCCACTTGAAATGAGGGAGGAGGTCTATTGTATGTATTTTGGACAAGTGGACCAAAAGGATATGCGGTGGGCTCACACAGTTTTGTTGAAGGAAGCAAGTGGAGTAATGATATGGTGAAAAGTAAACATTTTTCTGCTAAGTATGTCCTAAGAGTGCTTATAGATCATGTGGGTTTATGCATAGAGGAATATGAAAATGCTGTATCATCTGTTGTCTTTTAGAGCATACCCCTCTCTTGGACAAATGAAGCATGAGCCCAACGACTCCATGGAATGATTTGAGATGCCCGGAACATGTTGATTTCAAATCCATCTTAATGCACTAATCGACTGCTACCGACATAATATATGCAAATGTCCTAAGCCCTGGGGGACTTAAAATCCACAAGTTCTCGAACAGAGTTCTTTTGGTGGTATTGGGAACTTGTGGAAGTGAAATAAAATAAATCAGGAAAAAAGAGAAAATAGAGTTTAAATGGAAGAATAGTTTTTGTTTTTGTTTATTTCCCCTCTTTTTATTTGGATTAGGAGAGAAGATGGAGAGAAAACTTTTGATTGTTTAATTTTTGGTAGGAATTAAGAGGAGAATGTGAAGAAATT
Source organism: Embelia ribes (assembly GCA_001753735.1). Lineage (NCBI taxonomy): Eukaryota > Viridiplantae > Streptophyta > Magnoliopsida > Ericales > Primulaceae > Embelia > Embelia ribes. The sequence continues at coordinate 4,633 of MKEJ01058047.1, forward strand.
TTGTGGAGAAACTTTCATTTGTCAAATCTCTTTCTCCCCCTCGATTCTTTTCCCAGTCTTTCCTATTTCTTCCCTTTTCGATATCCCTTATGTAACTTCCAATCTCACTGTAGATAATGTGTGCTGGTGAACTTTTGATTCTAGTTGCTCAAAAAGGTCATGGCTTGATGGTTGTAATCATTTCCTTATTGCTCATCTTTATTTTCTCCTTATATTTAAGGTTTGCTTTTAGTCATATTTTTGGGAGTGATTGCAATATCTTGGCTATGGGATTTTTTGTATTCTTTGATTGTTGTTTCTCTCAATGTTGTTTGTTGACGGTGTTATTTGCAGGAGGAATACGACGACGGAGAAGATATCGGAACAGTGGAGTGCGGACATGAGTTTCACTCGGGATGCATTAAGCAATGGCTCATGCTCAAGAATTCGTGTCCGATTTGTAAAACAACTGCCCTCAATAAATGATGGGAAAAATGAAGACTTACTTTTGTTTTGGCCTAAGGCTATTTATTTGCTTAATTTTGAGTCAAGTATATGGTCGCAACGCCAGATACGTTTCATTGGATGCGTTTCATTGGTTGGATAAAAAGTATCAGCGTTTGCACCGTTGCTCTGGCTCAAGATTTTTTTTTCCCCCTTTCTCTTTCCTTTGTTCTTTAAATTTTATTTTATCTTTAATTTAATGTTGAACCTGTACCAGAGACTGAATTGTCATAGTAGAGGTAGCATTTTTGTTGTTCATGCGAGATAATTCAGTTTATTGTTTTGGATTATAAAGTGTTCCTATTGGTTCTTGTATGTTCATTTTCCGAGTATTTTTATAGATGATTTGGGATATGAAACGAGGTTTTGCTCTGAATGGGGGTTTTCATAACTCTTATTAGGTTTTACAATTGCTTAACTAATTTCTAAAGGAGTGTATTTTTGGTAGTTTGGGAGGGGTTTGGTTTAAGTTGGTTGGTCCAGCCCAGAAAAATAGATACAATTTTTTTGGTTCCGTGGGCTTCACTTGCGAGCAAGAGATGCCTTGTGCTTTTTATATACTAATCGAACCAGTGGATCAAGAAGTGAATTGAAAGACGAATCAGAATCGAACAAGAACTGAACCAAAGGTTCTCCACTGGGGGCATGAAAAGATAGCATTGGTTTCTTGGTAAGAGTTTGGTTTATGTACGGTTCACAAAAACAGATGGATGCCTTTGCTTTTTATGTTCAAACTGCATCAGGGGAATCAAATAGTTGTATTCTTTTTAGATTGTGACAGCCTTTGTGGGAAAGGCGGTCTGGGTTTAAATCGTGCAAGTTCATCCTTACATTCTTTAATTACAATAATCTTTTCTTTTTCTATTTCAAGCATAACCCTTTTAAATGATTCATCAGGAGTATTTTCATTTTGGGGTGTTGCAGAAGTATTTTCAGGATTATTAGATTTTGGAATTTTACAATTGGATTGGCTTCAGTTGGATCGATCGGATCGGAGCCACTAGAAATTTTTGGTTCCCCCCCTCTTTGGAATTTCTTTCCCACTTCTCAAAATAATTACATTTATTTGGTCAGGTGTAGTTGATCCCGAAAATTTTCCCTCAACAAACTACATCTTTTTTGGCAAGTATGGCTTGAGTTGTGCAGGGAATTTACCCTCATCTTGCTTGTGGATAATTTTAGCCATTTCACATATTTCGCAAGCTCTCTAAGTTCCTTTTTCAAATCATGCACATCCCTCTCCACAATATCCATTCTTTGTTCAAGAACAAGAGATGTTTACCTGAGTTGGTGTTAGTGAGGGCTAAAAACTTTTGAATCGGCTTAGGCTGGTTGGTTTAAGGTTGGGGTGCCCCATTCTTCCAGTTTTGACCTTGTTACTCCGTCAACCCAGAATTAGAAGTCTGCGGAAATGGATTACTTGGACCCGAATTTCTGTACTGTTGTTGATTAGGGTACTGTGTTTGATTAAGATATTATTGCTGATTGGAATAAGATTGTTCATTGAGATATTGTGTTGCTTGGAATTGAGTTTAATACATATCCTTCATTAAAGCGGTCTGATAATAATCCTTCATTTTGTGCCCTTTATATTGGCAAAAACTGCACAAGATAGGCACTGATGGAGTGGATACTGTATTGGCTTTCCCCAATTCTATAACTTCAACTTTCTTTTGTAGTGCGGCATACTTTGCTTTCCACTCATTCATTTTATTAAGGTGGTACATACCTCATTTCAACGGGGTGTCCTTTGTAGTATTAAAAGTTGTTTTTGCAATTAGTGAATCATCCCAAGTCCTTGATTCATTGGCTAATTCAACGAAGAATTGTCAAATTTTAGCAGTGGTTTTCTTAAACAAATTTCCACCTCACATAGTAGAAATAGTTTGTATAAGAGTAGGACTTAAGGATGTGTGGAAGAATTTAACAAGATGTCACTTGTCGAAACCATGATGTGGGCACAATCTTAAGAGATCTTTAAAATGCTCCCAGGATTGATAAAACTTTTCGGATGGGGAGGAAATGAATTGTGAAATCTGTTCTTGAAAGCGTAGAGTTTGATGGTGGGAGAAGTATTTGTTGAGAAAGATAGTTTGCATCTTTTCCCAAGTGGTAATAGATTGCGGTGGAAGGGAATGTAGCTACTATCTAGCCTTATTTTTCAAGCCGAATGGGAAAAGACGTTGACATACGACATCCTTAGAAACTCCTTCGTTGATGAAGGTAGAGAAAATTTGAACATAGTCGTTTATGAAATCATATGCACTTGCAGATTCAAACCCATTAAACTCTAGCACACTACGGATCATGCCAGGTTTGCATTGAAAATTGCCTTGTGCTTCCGGAAAAATAATGCATAAAACTGCACCTCTCTTTGGCGGATGTAACACTTGTTTAACAGATAAATTTATTGGGTTAACAGAAGAATGATGATACTTATTAAAATGCAGGGGATTATGGAATTGCAAAGGGTTTTGATACTGCGGAGGTGGATGATTATTGTATTGTGAAAGAATCGGAGGAGGGGCTTGTTGAGCCGCCATAAATGCTCGATATGCAACCCATTGTTGCGGATTTACGTTAGTAATATGCCTTGGGTTTTGAAAGCCAGGGGGAGGGCCACTATCCATATCGAGATCAAGATTACCTTGGGGAATGTTACCTTGGTTGTTGTTACCATTTGGATTGTTTAGCGTTGCAGCTCCTACCGATGGGAGCTGTATGGATCCGATTTGGTCTTGGTTTCCAAGAGCTGCTTCTGCGGTCTAGTAACCGGTGGAATTTTGAGATTCCACTACTTACTAAGTGCAGGAAAAGAAGGGAAGGAATCGAAAAACGTTAAAAAGAATCGACAGAATTTTCAGCACTCCGTTTGGGGAGTCTCCGGTAACGGCGCCAAAAATTTGAATGCTCCTAAAACGTGCTGATAATAATACCCATCAAGTGCACTAGGTAACGGTGTAGTCTTATCTAGATAAGTAACAAGTATCGAACTCAAGGTCTCATACTGATCCCAAAAATACTTAAAATCAGTCTAGTACGCAATTCAATTTTAACGATATCAATCAAGTCCACATAGTTTGCTAAATTAAACTACTCCTAAACTTCTCGGGTTTGTTTTGATTTGGTTTTGAGTGAATTAAACTAAACTAATAGCAATGAAATAAACACGAATTAACGATAATAATTAAAAATCTTACCTGTACGGGAAATTTAATTATTTAACTTCTTCTTCTTAATTGACCTAATTAATGAGGTTCAAAAGATTGTTAATATGGAAAATTATTTATATGTATCGATCTGGTTTACTTCAACCTAGTGTGTCATCGGGTAATTGTCAGACACCATAACTTTGATTAGATGATTTCTAAGGTACTCAGATAGGTTAAAAACCCTAGATTTTAGACTAATTCAATTTATAGATTAAGTTTGTGAAAATATAGGGTTAGTTACTACATGCCCCATAAATGATTATATATTTTTTTTTTTTACAATAAAAATAATATTTTGCCAAACACCATACTACTCATTGAAGTAACTTTTAGAATTTATTCAAATACTAGTATTCTACCTACTTTCAGCATTATCTTTTAGAAGCAGTTTTGAAAAACAAGTTTTGAAAAATAACAACATTCCTAAACTAAGCCTAAGACCCCCCAATGGGTACCACAAATGAATCTTTTGGGGGTGCAAAGTCAACAAAATCCTTCTTCATTTTTTATCTTTAATTTCTCTTCGTTCTCATTTTCGTTCTCGTATTATTTCGTTTCCATTGCTATTTTCCTCTCATAATTTTTTCACCTACAGATTTAACGCTTTTTTGTTACCGTTCGTGTTCTTTCAATTCCTCAATCTATTGACTTGTGGGATAGAAAATTGCTATTAAGATGCACTATTTTAGAAAAAATAAAATTTGAGACGGAGTTCCGGCAAAAACATGTTGTATAGCAGACACATTTTTTATTATTTTCTTGTGTAAATATAAGTTCCAATATATTGGCATAATAAGTAATAGGGCAATTATCAAAAACAGGTATGAATTTTTATCAATTTAGTCCCAAAATTTTAATTTTTATTGCTTTCATCCTCGAGGTTTTAACAAGTCATTAAAAATAGAATTTTGCTATTTTTTGGACCATTTTACCCTTACCTTTCAAAAATACTTTATATTAAGATAAGATAAAATGCACTTCATAGAAATAATGTTACAATTTATTTTGATTAACTCATAAATCAAATTCTATGTTTTGAAATTTAAATAATCCAACATTTCAAATAACTTTCATTTAAATAAAATATTAGTAATTAGTATATTAAATTAAGTTTTTTCCCACATGAAATATTTTAGTATTTTTAACACGTGGTTATAATTCATTAAATAATCAATTTAGATATAAGTTTTATTTATTATTTTGTCCATTTTTTTCATATAAAAAGGCTTAGTTCTTTTTAATTTTTTGTTCTTAAAAATTGATAGATTGAGAAAGAAAAACAACAATGTAAACTGGTTATATATTTTTTCATCAAACAATTCACTCTTCTAATATGCATTTGCTAATTGATTACTACATTAATTTCGTGATATTACCAATGCATATATTAATAAAATAATAGTCGTATTTTATTTACATCTAATTATCCAAATGACTAAAAAATATTAAAAAAAAGAATTACATAATTGATACCTCCTAAATTATTAAATTACTCAAATGTACAAAAGTAAAATTTCATAATTAATATTTTTTACAAATAATAATATTTTTTGAATAGTTGAAATTTATTGAAGCATCAACTCTATAAAATAATTTATCTTGGCAAAGTGTTTCCTAAAGACAAAATGGTCTAAAAAGTGGCAAAAGGTCCGTTTCGATAGCTTATTGAAATCTGCGGATAAAATCCATAAATTTTGAAACGTTGGGATTATTTATTTTCCCTTGAATTTCATTTTACGTCTATTATCTATTTTAAAATTTAACATGTTGGTTTTGAAAAAGATTTTTAACGCAATTCAATAACACCAACATATTTTGTTGTAAGGGCATTTAAGTATTTTCCGGGGATAAAGTGAAAGATACCTTATGGGAGCAATTTGTAACTTATCCTTTAATTTATTAGGTTAGTGGGTCCACATGTATTTTCCCTTCCCCGGAAAATAGACCAAACTCCTTTCTTCTCCGCAGCCATGGCGGGCTTGGTATACACGAATCCATTTAGATCAGTTAATCACTATTGATTCTATAATTTTAGAGCCAAAACCAAACCAATAGTGAAACAGAACCGAATCGGTTCTGGTTCGATTCCAGTTCTAGTGGATTGATTTTAATTTTAAGTTGGAACCGAACCGTTACTAAAATTATGTCATCCAATTTCTTATATATACAATCAATTTTATTCTATGATAATAATTTCTAGAAAAAATAGCAAATATTTTTTTTGGCAACAATTTTTTGAACTATAGAAAAAATAAAATAATTGCTAATTTTACAAATTAGGGGGGGAGAGGAGAATTATCTTATTGAACTAATAAAAAATATGGAAAATTAACCGTTGCCAATTTTGGGAGCAATCGATATATAATATAGAAATATGAAACTAAAATAATGAAACACGTGGATATGTATGAATATATGGCAATAGATACGCATAATGTAACACCCCATGAATCCACATAATGCAATATTGTCCGCTTTGGGTAAAG
>MKEJ01058048.1:0-10297 GCA_001753735.1 Embelia ribes
CGTTTGATTTGAGGTCCAATTGAGTTTGCAATGCTACATATATCCACCTCGACTCTTTTTAGTGTAAAAAATGCTGTCCTCGTAGTTGATCATATCGTGGCAATTGTTGGATGATTTCTTCCTTTAACTGACGCTATAGCTCTTACATGTGTGCTTAGTCACCAGTTCACTCCTACTCATGCTTTAATTGTCTGCCTACAATTCATTGTTCCTTAAAAAAGTTACTGACTTCATACTCTTTTCTGTTGTGGTGTCTATAGATCTGCGAGGAAGTTGAAATTTGGCCAAAAGATTGAACCGTGATATTTCGTCGCCCAAAATGCAAGGGCAAAGAAGTTCTGTGGGGTCTTTGCCCGATACAATAAGCTTTGATCACAATCCAACGGCAACTGATGCAAACATAGAACAACCGGTGTTTTGGAACAATAACATCCAAAATTATGCTCACAGCACGTTCTTGAACTCTGCAAGTCAAGCACAAAACTTGAGTGGTTGGAATATGGGCGAGTCCAGTTCGAGTGGCACCCAAAACTATGCTATTCACAATGAACAAAATGTCGAAATTGGGCCAGCTAATGCGGTTTCCTTGAGAGGAGTGGATTTGAATCAAACTAGCAGTCATATAACCTATTCCCCCTTGTTTATGCAAAGTGCTAGAAACAATCCTTATCCTCAAGATTTAAATATGGGTGCAGAAGTTGGAGAAAATAACAGTAACAACCCTGAAGTAATGGAGGGGAATGTGCGGGCTCCTTCTTCCGCTGGTGGCGGGTACTTTGGGGAAGAAATTTATTCATCGGAAGGTCGCCGCTCGTCCTGTAAAAGAAAGGCTATCGAAGGGCATATTGGGCAATCCTCTTCAAGTGGTAGTTCAAGTTTCTTTCAACAGAGAGAGGATAATGAGTGGAATAACGTACCTGGTTGGTACAATACTCATTTTGGTCCAAGTGCATCTACTACTTCATTAGAAAATCATCTTTGTGCTAGCCCCCCGGATCAACTCAACACGAGTCTTGGGCTTAGCGAAGGTGGAACCACCTCCGAAATCCCCCTCCCTATAAATGTGACTCCAAGTGTAGAAACATCTAGAAGAAATCGCCGTGTAAGGATAAGTTCTTCACCTCAACAAAGTCCCTCATCCACTATGCTTCCTAATGGAAGTATTTCCGGTGATTCGAATGCTCTAACATATCCACAATCATCACTTCTTGTTCCCCGAAGTAGTTTTTCGGGTACGAGAACACCACAATCAAGTAGGTGGAGTAGAGGTTCTAGCTCCAGAGCCGGGCATTCGTTGAATTTTAGGGAAAGAATTGCTAGGCAAAATGAAGAACCAGAGTCAAACAGTTTGCAAAGAAGTATTCCCGAAAATCCTATTTTTCTGCCTACGAATGAGACGAGAGATTCAGCTCAGCTTCCACCTGCTTGGGGTTTAACCCGTGGAAGTATGAGTGGAAATCTAAGTATTAACGGAAATGCTAGTAGAAGTGCTAATCCTATATCGGATCCAAGTGGGGTTCCTCATAGGACCCCTCCTCGGTATTCACGGAGATTATCAGAGTTTCGAAGATCATTGCTCTCATCCCCGCTTCCCGAGTCTGGAGGTCAATCTAGTAATTCGCCTCTACAAGCTGGATCTTCTTCACAAGTGGCGCCTTCATCTGGCTCTGGTGGTTACCATGGGGATCGTTTGTCTCGTTTAAGGTCAGCTTTATTGTTGGAGAGACAGCTTGATAGTGCTTTTGGAGGTACAAGCTCGTTGCGGACTGCGGCAGCTGGCCCTGAAGGAAGGAGCAGGCTTGTTTCTGAGGTTTTTTTTCTGTCCATTTATCATTCTAGATTGCATTTTCCTGTTACATTCTGTAGTAATAAGAACTGCCTTGTGCACATGTTAGTAGGTTACATAATTACCATTATGGTTTTTCTGTTCCTCTTGCTTTGTTTTCTAATTTCTGGAAATTTGCCGTCTTCTTTCTCTGGATGGCTAGCCCTGTAAACAAAATAACCTATCTGATAAGACTTCCTTTTTTTTCCCTACTAAATAGGACATCTTGTGTATTTTGTTGAAGTCATATCCTACCTTGCCATCCTCTGTTTGTTACCTTGATTAAGTTTGACTGAATAGGATCAAGTTGTTTTTGCATGGTTCAAGAGTGGCTGGACTAAAAACTCATTTTGATCTATCAAAACCCTCAAACTTAATACACCTTTTATGTTTTAACTATTTTGTCGACCAAGCTTGAACATGTTATAACATTGCAAATCTAGCTGTAGAATTAGTGTAGTCTCTGGAAACATGCATGCACACGTGCATGTGTGTGTGGGCGCACAGACACAGGAATGTTTCCTTTTCCATATCTCATTAGCTTTGGTCCAAGACCGACTGCCTAAAGCACATTGTCTAGAAATTTGTGAATATTTTTTAGTAGCAATTGCATTATAGGAGAATGGAGCTTTGAATTGTGCTCAAGATATTAACAAATTTATTCCCTAGTGTCATCTGGCATCAACCAAAAAAAGATCCATTGTACATCAAAGTTTTGACCAACTGTATATAGAAAAGGGTGGTTCTGAGCATTTTAGTTTTGTAACTTCTATTTTTCCGTACCTTGTTACGGGTTTTATCTCCATGTAGAGGGGTCAGACGTGTGTCAAGTGTCTGATATCGGTATTTCGCTAATTTCAATTTTTATATGTAGCATGGATATGGATTGCATTTATTATGAGTATTGTTTATTCAACTATTTTGAATCAAACTATAATCTCTACTTCATCAGATTCATTTTTCACTTTCTTCTTGTAGGTTTTACATTTCAATTGCATCTGTCTGTTTCGTAGAGCATTTGTTTTTAATAACTTGATTTTGAATGGAACAGATTCGAAATGTCTTGGATCTCATGCGTCGTAGTGAGGGTCTGCGATTGGAGGTAAGTGTCTTCATTTTTAACATTATTGATCTTTCTGTCAGCAATAAAAGTAACCAAATGAATATTCGCTTTGAAAATGGTCTTGTGAGCGTGAAAGACAGCTGTAATCTTGTTTCATTTCTCCATTTGGGATATTAGATTGGGTAGTTGCTCAGAAAGATTGAGTAATAGCTCCAAACAGGCTTATTTTTCTTGGAAAACCTTATTTTAGATGCTATTAATAGAAGAACGAACTAGTTACTTATTTGTCGCATCATTTTCTGACACTCAAATCTTTGTTTATACTGCTGCTAGGATGTGGTTATTCTTGACCAGTCTGTCTTTTTCGGGATGGCTGATATTCATGATCGGCACAGAGATATGAGACTAGATGTCGATAACATGTCGTATGAGGTAAAATGCCCAAAAGTTGATCCAAAGTTTCTAAATATTTTGTTAGAAATAGTTTCTATAACATTGTTGTATTGTGGTTTTGTTTTTTCCAGGAGTTATTAGCGCTGGAAGAGCGAATGGGGAATGTTAGTACAGGTTTGAGTGAAGAAACCATTTTGAATCATTTGAAGCAGAGGAAATTCTTTTCCATTGCTATGGGTGCTCAGACTGAGGTGGAACCATGCTGTATTTGTCGGGTACTCATCTTTTTCTCTTTACTTTCTATGCTCTGGGAAGTGGTGGTGGACCCCTAATCCATCACCTTTTGTCAAGGAAAAATTTCCCCTCAATTAATACCAAATATACATGTTATAGCCATTCATAATGTTGTAGATGTGCTCATTGTTAAGAAAACCATGTTAAATTTGGAGTTTCACCTTTAAGGCTCGGTCATGAAAAGGGAAGTTTTGTGAATAATTTAAGTAAAATCCAGTTTGTTTAGAAACTTTTCAATTACCTTTTCTTTCCACAGAATATTAAAGCAGTGATACATTATATGATGCGCACAGAATAATTAGAGGTGAATATATGTAAAAAGACTCTGAATGTTGGATATAAAGTTGAGTGTAAAAAGGAAAAAGGGTTTAGTGGTGAGGCTTCTCTGAAAAGCTAGTGATCTGGTCTTTTTATCTTTGAAATGAAGGAAGGAGGTCCATTAGATATATACCGATGGAGTAGGACCACTAAGATATGAGGTGCTTTATTGTTTGCCTTGTTCGAGAAGGCGGTGGTATATGAATCTGAAACGATTGGGATGCTGAGTGTTCATATGAGTGTTTGTAGATCGTTTGTCATTACGTACATGTCTCCACTTGAAATGAGGGAGGAGGTCTATTGTATGTATTTTGGACAAGTGGACCAAAAGGATATGCGGTGGGCTCACACAGTTTTGTTGAAGGAAGCAAGTGGAGTAATGATATGGTGAAAAGTAAACATTTTTCTGCTAAGTATGTCCTAAGAGTGCTTATAGATCATGTGGGTTTATGCATAGAGGAATATGAAAATGCTGTATCATCTGTTGTCTTTTAGAGCATACCCCTCTCTTGGACAAATGAAGCATGAGCCCAACGACTCCATGGAATGATTTGAGATGCCCGGAACATGTTGATTTCAAATCCATCTTAATGCACTAATCGACTGCTACCGACATAATATATGCAAATGTCCTAAGCCCTGGGGGACTTAAAATCCACAAGTTCTCGAACAGAGTTCTTTTGGTGGTATTGGGAACTTGTGGAAGTGAAATAAAATAAATCAGGAAAAAAGAGAAAATAGAGTTTAAATGGAAGAATAGTTTTTGTTTTTGTTTATTTCCCCTCTTTTTATTTGGATTAGGAGAGAAGATGGAGAGAAAACTTTTGATTGTTTAATTTTTGGTAGGAATTAAGAGGAGAATGTGAAGAAATTTTGTGGAGAAACTTTCATTTGTCAAATCTCTTTCTCCCCCTCGATTCTTTTCCCAGTCTTTCCTATTTCTTCCCTTTTCGATATCCCTTATGTAACTTCCAATCTCACTGTAGATAATGTGTGCTGGTGAACTTTTGATTCTAGTTGCTCAAAAAGGTCATGGCTTGATGGTTGTAATCATTTCCTTATTGCTCATCTTTATTTTCTCCTTATATTTAAGGTTTGCTTTTAGTCATATTTTTGGGAGTGATTGCAATATCTTGGCTATGGGATTTTTTGTATTCTTTGATTGTTGTTTCTCTCAATGTTGTTTGTTGACGGTGTTATTTGCAGGAGGAATACGACGACGGAGAAGATATCGGAACAGTGGAGTGCGGACATGAGTTTCACTCGGGATGCATTAAGCAATGGCTCATGCTCAAGAATTCGTGTCCGATTTGTAAAACAACTGCCCTCAATAAATGATGGGAAAAATGAAGACTTACTTTTGTTTTGGCCTAAGGCTATTTATTTGCTTAATTTTGAGTCAAGTATATGGTCGCAACGCCAGATACGTTTCATTGGATGCGTTTCATTGGTTGGATAAAAAGTATCAGCGTTTGCACCGTTGCTCTGGCTCAAGATTTTTTTTTCCCCCTTTCTCTTTCCTTTGTTCTTTAAATTTTATTTTATCTTTAATTTAATGTTGAACCTGTACCAGAGACTGAATTGTCATAGTAGAGGTAGCATTTTTGTTGTTCATGCGAGATAATTCAGTTTATTGTTTTGGATTATAAAGTGTTCCTATTGGTTCTTGTATGTTCATTTTCCGAGTATTTTTATAGATGATTTGGGATATGAAACGAGGTTTTGCTCTGAATGGGGGTTTTCATAACTCTTATTAGGTTTTACAATTGCTTAACTAATTTCTAAAGGAGTGTATTTTTGGTAGTTTGGGAGGGGTTTGGTTTAAGTTGGTTGGTCCAGCCCAGAAAAATAGATACAATTTTTTTGGTTCCGTGGGCTTCACTTGCGAGCAAGAGATGCCTTGTGCTTTTTATATACTAATCGAACCAGTGGATCAAGAAGTGAATTGAAAGACGAATCAGAATCGAACAAGAACTGAACCAAAGGTTCTCCACTGGGGGCATGAAAAGATAGCATTGGTTTCTTGGTAAGAGTTTGGTTTATGTACGGTTCACAAAAACAGATGGATGCCTTTGCTTTTTATGTTCAAACTGCATCAGGGGAATCAAATAGTTGTATTCTTTTTAGATTGTGACAGCCTTTATGGGAAAGGCGGTCTGGGTTTAAATCGTGCAAGTTCATCCCCACCTTCTTTAATTCCAACAATCTTTTCTTTTTCTACTTCTTGCGTAACCCCCTCAGATGTTTATTAAGAATGTTTTCATTTTGGGATGTTACAGAAGTATTTTCAGGATTATCAGATTTTGGAATTTCAGGATTTGTATTGGCTTCAGTTGGATCGGATCGATCGGAGCCACTAAATTTTTGGATCCTCCCCCCTCTTTGGAATTTCTTTCCCACTTCTCAAAATAATTACATTTATTTGGTCAGGTGTAGTTGATCCCGAAAATTTTCCCTCAACAAACTACATCTTTTTTGGCAAGTATGGCTTGAGTTGTGCAGGGAATTTACCCTCATCTTGCTTGTGGATAATTTTAGCCATTTCACATATTTCGCAAGCTCTCTAAGTTCCTTTTTCAAATCATGCACATCCCTCTCCACAATATCCATTCTTTGTTCAAGAACAAGAGATGTTTACCTGAGTTGGTGTTAGTGAGGGCTAAAAACTTTTGAATCGGCTTAGGCTGGTTGGTTTAAGGTTGGGGTGCCCCATTCTTCCAGTTTTGACCTTGTTACTCCGTCAACCCAGAATTAGAAGTCTGCGGAAATGGATTACTTGGACCTGAATTTCTGTACTGTTGTTGATTAGGGTATTGCATTTGATTCAAATATTGTTGTTGATTGGAATAAGGTTGTTGATTGGGATATTGTATGGCTTGGAATTGGTATCCTTCATTAATGCTGCTTGATAACAATTATCCATTTTGTTCCCTTCGCCTTGGCAAAAATTGCAAATGACAGGCATGGATGGAGTGGATACTGTACTGACTTTCTCCAATTCTATAACTTCCATCTTCTTTTGTAGTATGACATACTTTCCTTTCCACTCATCCATTTCATATAGATAGTACATACCTCTTTTCAATGGGGTATTCTTTGCAACATTAAAAATCAACTTAGCGATTGGCGAATAATCCCAAGTCCGTAATTCATCGACTAATTCATTGAAGAATTGTGAGATTTCAATTGTTGATCTCTTAAACAAGTTTTCACCACACATAGCAGAAATTATTTGTTTAAGAGTAGGACTTAGGGATATGTGGAAGAATTTAACAAGATGCCACTTATCGAAACTTTAATGTGGACACAATCTTAAAAGATCTTTAAAATGCTCCCAAGATTAATAAAACTTTTTGGATGGGGAGGAAACGAATTGAGAAATATGCTCTTGAAAACGAAAAGTTTGATGGTGGGGGAAGTATTTATTGAGAAACATAGTTTGCACATCTTCCCAAGTGGCAATAGATTACGGTAGAAGATAATGTAGCCATTATCTGCCTTATTTTTCAAGGCAAATGGGAAAAGACGCATGCATACGACATCCTCAAAGACTCCTTCGTCACCGAAAGTGGAGCAAATTTGAATATAGTCATTTATGAAATCGTATGCACTTTCAAATTCAAACCCATTAAACTTTAGCATACTATGGATCATGCCAGGTTTGCCCTTAAAATTGCCTCGTGCTTTCGGAAAAATAATGCACGAAATCGTGCCTCTTATTGACGGATGTAGCACTTCCTCGGCAAATAAATTCATTGGATTAACAAAAGGGTAAGCATACTGAATAAACTATGGAAGATTATGGTATTGCGAAGGATTATGATACTGTGGAGATGGATTGTTATTGTATTGTGAAGTAATCGGAGGAAGGGCTTATTGAGCTTCCAGAAAGGCTTGATACGTAATCTATTACTGTGGATTTACGTTAACAATATGCCCTGGGTTTTGAAAGCCAAAGAGAGGGCCATTATCCTCCTCGAGATCAAGATTACCTTGGGGAAGGTTACCTTGCTTATTGTTATCGTTTGGATTGTTTAGCACTGCAGCTCCCACCGGTGGGAGTTGTAACTAATCATTTCGGTAGTCTATGACAGGTGTCGATGGATCCGATTCGGTCTTGGTTTCCAAGAGCCACTTCTACAATCTAGTAACCGGTAGAATTTTGGGATCCCGCTAATTACTAAGTGTAGGGAAAAGAAGGGAAAGAATAAAAAAATGTAAAAATGAATGCGATTCAACAAAATTTTCAGCACTCCGTTTAGGGAGTCCACGGCAAAGATGCCAAAAACTTGACTACTCCTTAAACATGTCGATTTATAACCTAACAAGTACACTAGGAAATGGTGTAATTTTATCTCAGTAAGTACCAAATATCAAATTCAATGACTCCTACTGATCCCGGGAATACCTCAAATCAGTTTAATACATAATTTAATTTCAACGATTCCAATCCCACCACGCAATTTATGAAGTTAAACTACTTCTAAACTTATCGGGTCTTTTGATTTGATTTCGAATAAATGAAACTAAACTAAAAGCAACGTAGAAATATGAATTAACAGTAATAATTAAACAAATCTAATAGCAACGAAATAAACACTGATTGACGATAATAATTAAAATCTTGCTTGTACAGGAAATCCAATCATTGAACTTCTTCTCCCTAAATGACATAATGAATGAGCTCCAAAAGATTATTAATTTGGAAAATCACTAATATGTATCAATCTGGTTTACTTCAACATAGTGTGCCATCAGGCGATTGCCAAACACCATAACTGTGGCTAGATAATTTCTAAAGTATTTAGACAGGGTAAAAACCCTAAATTTTAGACTAATTCAATTTTTAAATTAAGTTTATAAAAATATACTCATTAATTAAAGTTAAATTGAATCCGTTAAATCATTTTTATCCACTGGGCAAGATAAGGGCTTTAGCCTAGCATATTAATAATGAATCACAAGATATAACTTAATAATAATGATTATCAACTATACTTAAAGCAATAATAAATAAATATAACTGCGAAAACTAATGATTCTAGTTCTACTTTGCAAATAAAATAACTAACAATATCTAAAACATAATAACAAAAGATGAATAAGTTAAATAATAAAAGAAAAACTCACAAACTTTAATTGAAATATTAAATCTCTACAACTCTCCACCAAAAACAATAGACAAGAAAAGAATGAAAACTATATAGGAAATTATGGTTGCAATAACCCTTTTATAACTCTACACTAATTAAGATTGCAAAATTACCCTTAATAAAAAAATTTCTAATTTGATTCAGAATAAAATTAATGATATAAATAAAGTATTGCCCGTTTATCTACTCCGCTTGACTAGTCATCAGCACTGTACCATTTTACGAAAAAATTCATAACTCATTATAGAAAACTCGGAATTGAGCTCTATTTAAACCGTTGCAAAGATAATTCAACGAGATCTCTAATAATAAATTTGATGCCAAAATCTACTCCAAAACTTTCAAGAAATTCAACAAAGTTCATATCTTTGGTTTCCAAACACTTTCAACGAATGGATAATTAAATTATTTGCTCAATACTTTATAAAACTTGTTTTTTGACACTTTAAACTTCAAATCAACGTCCAAACATAATGCTTGATATCATATTTTACGATAATTTGCTTATTAGATTTCAATCATCACATTTAGCATCATAAACTTGCAATTAACATAAAAATACGTAATACCGAAATATAACGAGTTTCATATGTTAAATTGCTATATAAATGACTTAAAAGCTCAATTATATGCACTTAATTTATATAATTTCATAGCCCAATCAGAATGCAAACAATATATATTTCAAGTTCAAAAGTTACGGCTCATGATGGCTTGGCGTGGGAAATATTGTGCAACCCTAAGCTTGGTCATGTCCCCTCCTTATCTGATATATACTTCTCTTATACTTCATTCAAAATAAGAAGATCATATTCACAAGTTGATAAGCCAAAAGTCAAATATCCTCAAGTTCCCTATATTCTCAATTTAGTTTGTATAAACCTTGAAAAATCAATTTGTAGAAGGGTTTTAAGTAAGGATTTCATTTTTTGTTCATCTATTATATTTTCAAAAGTGTTTTATAAACTTCTGATCTTTCTTGAGAGATTTTTGGGTAGTTTGAGATGAATTACATTCGGATTTTGAGTGTAGTCTTCAACTAGGGACTTTAGAAATTCAAAGTGTAACAGTTTCAAGTAGTACCTGCAAAATTGCTTGGAAACATCTAGCTTAGGACGCAAAACACTAACCAGTCCTTTAGGGTATAAATTGGTTCACCATACTAAAGGAAACTCAAGGGGAACTCCTTGAAGAAGTGGATATGGGGGTTTTGTCGATCCGCTTTTGGCAAAGTTATTACCGAACCATTAT
>MKEJ01058055.1:0-10932 GCA_001753735.1 Embelia ribes
AAATTTATATTGATGATATTATCTTTAGTACCACTAACGAGTGTATGTGCAAGGAATTTTTTGAGTGCATGCAAGTTGGATTCGAGATGGGCAAAATGGGAGAGCTCAACTATTTTCTTGGATTATAAATCAAGCAAACACCAGAAGGGATCCATAACAGTTAAGCAAAGTACACGCGCGACTTGCTCAAATGATTCAAGATGGACGATACCAAACTAATGTTGACTCTAATGATTCCAATGACTAAACTTGATAAGGGCAAATTGGATAAAATGGTATATGAAAAACTCTACCGAGATTTGATTGGCTCACTTCTTTATTTAATCGCAAGTAGTCCCGATATAATGTTTAACATATGTTTATGTGCTAGGTTTCAATCATGTCCTAAAGAATCACATGTTGTAGCAGCTAAATGTATATTTTGATATGTTTTAGGCACACATGATTTAGGCTTATTTTATCCTAGATGCACAAACTTTGATTTAGTAGGTTATTCCAATGTTGACTTTGCCAGTAGTTGTATCGATCGGAAAATTACTAGCATCACTTGCAACTTTTTAGGCCATGCATTGGTTTCATGGTTTAGCGAGAAGCAAAATTAGATCGCTCTTTCTACGGTGAAGGCGGAATATTTTGCCTTAGGTAGTTGTTGTGCGCAAATGTTTTGGATGATATATCGATTGTGTGCCTTTGATTGTATATATGATCATATGCCACTTATATGTGATAACACAAGTACAATAAATCTTTCAAAAAATCCCATTCAGTACTCCCGCTCAAAATATATTAAAATAAGACATCATTTCTTGTGAGAACATGTACAAAAAGGCGATATTGGTTTGAACTACATAAGTACAGAAAAGTAATTAGCCGATATTTTCACAAAACTGTTGAATGAGGAGCAATGTGTTTATTCGACAAGAATTGGGAATGCACACGTATTAGCATATCATAATTTGATTTTATTTTGATGTGTTTACATGTTGTAAATGTTGGACGTATTTTTTTTTTTCCGTACCCTTGTCCGGAACCTATTAGTTTACTGTTTAGTGGTGGATGTCGTACCCATTAAACTATTTGATTTCAGTTACGATTAGGACCCAATAAGACTAATGGGTTATTTAGTGTATAAGAATTTACATTTTAAACTAAAAGGAACTGAAGGTGAACAATCTTGAAGAAGTGTACATATGGACTTTGTCGATATACCATGGGCAAAGTTACTACAGAACCACTATATATTGCGGTATCGTATTTCTTACTTGCACTTTATTTTCTTGTACATTTCATTATTGTTAATAATTGTTCATTCATCATACATATCATAACACATGTTTTGAAAAAGAGGGAGAACATTTTTGCTTGGTAATTTTTAAAGTGAACCAATTCATCCCCCCTCTCCCCCTCCATCTCTTTTGGTTTGCCATTTTGGTTTAACAACATTCATACTTAAGTGTTTATGAGATATGTTACCTAAAATTCAAGTAACACCTACCAACACCTACCAATTTTCCAGGGAACCACATTGGGTTCCTTCAGTGTAAAATAAAAATATTTACTCTGTACTACATTGGATCTTATGCCTCTTTTGTTAGGCCTTGTGCGATGCACGTGGCAGGAAAGACCATTCACAAACAATCTCATTGCATAAAGTCTTAGGTACGTTGGCTCGAGTGAGTATGCTTCCCAATGTGAAATAAAAAACTCCAAGATAAAGATTCAAGAGTAAGTATGAGTCGTGAGGTACGTGTTCTGTAATCCTATCACGAAGCATTTTTGCTAGGTTTCGGAGTTGTGCTTTTCTGAAAGTTAGCATAAACTTTCGATAATGAAACTGTAGTTAAATTTTAGGAACCACATACGAACATGCATACAATGCTCATGCTATTGTTAGATTTTGTATATTATTAAGTTACGAATTTAAGAATACTACTATGTCCGAATAATTTAGATATTTATACGTTTACTTTGGAGGTTAAAATCTATTATTCTGCCTTTATCGTGAAGCGTGCTTCTTGTACTTATAGAATGCCTTAACTGTCTATTATGTTTCTATGTTGTGAAACTAGCAGATTGCAAAATAGGCACTGTCCATCGTCGCACAAGTTGCAGGATTGCACGTCTGAAGTTGTGAGTAAATTTGAATGCATAAGGATCTAAGCTAGGGAGTAAGTCAGTGTCTCCATTCCTTTTTAATTATCACTTTAAGTTAAAAAACATGAATTAAAAAATTATTAATTGGCCTCAATTGTAGAGAAAAGAAATAATATTTTACTCTATTACTTTCATTAAATACTCAAAATACATTACTATAATCAATTATTAACGATAAAATTAGGAAAAAAATAACAATTAATGCTTTATTAATTTTTCAAATTGATACTTAAAAAGAATTAAAAAAAAATATAAAGTGACAATTATAAAGGAATAAAAAATATATGTAAAATTAAAAATTTTTGAAAAAATTAATTTAAAAATAATAATTATTCGATATATACAACATGGGCTAGGTCGCAATGAGTATCTATCCTCTCTTATGCATATAAAGGCACTCTTTTGTCATTTTATTATTTATATATATATACCCACATCAACTATTCTTTCATTAACCAAAACACACCATTCTTCTGATGAGAGAAGGAGGGAGATTAAGATACACTACAACTGATGGACACTCCGGACTATGCACCCCC
Source organism: Embelia ribes (assembly GCA_001753735.1). NCBI lineage: Eukaryota > Viridiplantae > Streptophyta > Magnoliopsida > Ericales > Primulaceae > Embelia > Embelia ribes. The sequence continues at coordinate 2,694 of MKEJ01058055.1, forward strand.
ACACGCGGACTCATCACGGCCGTCCATTGGGTTCCCACTGGGGACAGCGCTGCTGTTGATCGTCCTCTTCGGCTTGAGCGGAGTGATCTCCTGTTGCTACCACTGGGACAAGCTGAAGGCACTTCGCCACCGGACCTCGGATCCCGAGGCCGATTTCGAAGAAGGACCGCCGTCTAAATCTAAGGACACCCTCGTGGTAACGTTTCTTTACTGACCTCCGAAATTTCTATAAGATAGCTAAATAAAAGTTATATTTTTTGATGAATTGAAGCCAAAACCCCCTAAATTTCAGCCTTTAGATTCAATTTACAAGTAATTGAGCTTGTCTCCCAGCTTTTATTTCTCTCAAGTTTTTTTTTTTTTTTTTGGTATTTTTGAAAATATAATTGTTTGGACAATCAATTAATCATGGGGATCTCTTCATTTACAAAACTCGTTAATTATATTCAAAAAGTTCCTTTGTGAGAAACATTGTAACTAGCATGAAGCGAGCCAACGATAAACACATTTGGTAACGAGTCACATTTTAAGTGATATTTTCATAGTACTTTTCTTATTTTTGCAATCATTGAAGTTACTTTTCCTCAAATATGTGGCAATATTTGTACTTAGAAATTCTATATTCCCAAATTTTAACCCGTAAAAACATTTTAAAATCTAGTCCGTTCATAATTATATTGTCTTCTATCACTTCCTTTTTTTCTCAATATTTCTATCGTCGCATTAATTTATCTGTTTTCTTTGTCCCGTAATTTGAAGAAAAATGGTTGTAATAAGTTTTTTTTTTTTTTTTGTGTGTGTGTGTGAATAGAATTCGAAGCAAAACTACAAAGGAGAAAGCTTGACAGTGCTAATGCCGGGTGATGTGGTACCAAAGTTCATAGCACTGCCGTGTCCCCGCGAGCCACCTCGCCCGCCCGAGATTGTTGTACGCGTGGAGAAGCCTCCCAAGCCTACACCTGTCCCCGTTCTTGCTATACCTCTGTATATTTAGCATCCTCACCAGTTCTTGTACATATATGTCTTGTGTCATTCTCATTTTGTTATTTGTGGTGTTATATATAAAACCAGAAGACAACGTACATACAAGAATTACTTTTATTTACATAATTTCGAATGGGCTATAAATTATAACCGATATAATGAGATTATGAAACAATTAGCATATCATTTAGACTTTTTCGTAAAATTAACTCACATGAAACTTGTGATGGGAAATGATAGAACCACCAAATTAAAGAGAAATATTACCACTTTCCATGACTATACACGGTCTTAGACCTATTTGGTTAGCTTTTCTGTTTTCAATTTTTAAAAATTAGCGTTGAAATTTTTTCATGGCTAATTTTTTGTATGTGAAAATTTGTTTGGTAACAACTTCTGAAAATAGTTTTCAAACTATAAGGAATGGAAAAAAAATGTAAAAAGAAAATTAAACCATAACATACTAACTAGTTTGAACAATATACGTTTTTAAATTCTTTTATTATATATAATAAAACAATATGTAAGTAAATTTTGATTATGTAAAATATATCGTTAAGACTAAGTTGAAGCATACTTTATGCAAGCTTTGTTTCGCGAAATTCTTATGATCACATTATACGCTTTTATACAGAAATTAACCAAAATTTTAATAACTTTTATGATATTTTAAATTAGAAATAAATAGATATGAGTAGAATAAAATTAAGAATAAACTAAGAAAAGTATATAATTTTGAATATAAAAATAAATCAAAATTATTATATTTTATGATTTTCAAAAAATATTAGTAGGATTCGAGATATAAAAAATTAAGTTATAAATATAATTGAGAATAGTAAGATAAAGTATATTCATTGTTTGAAATATGTTCCCTTTTTTACTTTCTAGGTAAAGATTGAAAATCTGAAAAGATAGAAAAACAAGTTTGAAGAATTATTCTTCTGCAAAAACTCGGTTTAGAGTCGACCACCAAAATAGTTTTCAAATTTTGAATTGTATAATTTTTTGAAACCCAATTTTCAAAATTACTCTTCGACAAATTGCTGCTCTCAAACTTCATTATTTTCTTCATATAGCTATAGTCATACCAATAGTAGAAACCGAATTGATAGTCATTAGAATAATTACTATGTAGAAAATTAGTGAATTAAATAATTGTTTTTATAAAATTTGAAATTAATTAATTATTAAGCTCCATAAGAAATAAATGGTTAGACTTGATTTGTCACCAAATTTACATGATAATTGTCCTCCTAACACAATCATTAAATTCGAATTCACCAACAATAAATACCACGATATTTCAGATGTATATATTTCTATAAAATATATTTTGATCAAGATAGTGACAATCCAAAATCCATAACACTTTTCTTTTCCTTTGAACCTTTCTTTAATTACATTATTACTTGTACCACTTCTTAGCATGACTCGGAGGCCACCCATGTCAATTAGAAATGGTTTCTAACGATGAGTGATTGTTTGCGCCCCTTATTATTTAATTTATTTAATAAGATAATTTTAATAAAATAATTTATTTTATAAGATAATTCTTATTTAATAATAAGTTAATCCTTTTAAAGGATAAAAAAATTAATTAATTCTTTGCAAAAGGATAATAAAGTAAATAAAAACATAACTAAGAAGCTTAACCCAAAATAAAACATCAACAGAAAAGGCAAAAAGTTTATATCGATATAGCAAGAAAAGATTACAATCTAACATATTACAATTATATCGATTGAGCTCAAAATAGACTAAAAAGGATAAATAAAGGTATCGGTATAAAGTATACACCCTACATAGTCCTTAGATGCATTTAAATTAACGAAACAAGTCATATCGATATCCTAATATTGAAAAGAAAACCTGATAACAGAAAGGTAAAATGTCACCCATACAATCAGGTTAAACCAATTGTTGTGTATAACAAACCACCCCAGTATTAAAGTGGTCAATGTAGTAACACTTAGTGGGACACATGTCATACTAAGAAAAAAGGGCAACAAAATATTAACAAAATATAATCAAACGTCAACTATTAGTTTAAAATCACACGGCCATCAATAAAGGAAAACGGTTATGGCAGTTATACGCACAATTCTATAAAAGTAAGGGGACATCATGGGAAGACGTGATAAAAAACACTCAAACTCGGGCATTATCCAGGATCGTAATCTTAACATAGTTTATGAGTAGTCTATAACTTAGCGAAACTCTTAGTAATATCATTCTCATTACACAAAACCTTCAAAGAAGGCCCGGAACTATGGCAGTAAAACTACATTGACCTTGTTTGAGTAAAAATAAATAAATTATTCCAGCACTAGTTTCACATAAGGTAAAATTTAGTAAACAGTGATAAATCTTTTCGCTTCAATTACAAATGATTAATAATTTGCATACATATAATAAATATATAAAAAGTATCATACTAAATTTTGGATGCAAGATACCTTCGCCTGATTGTTTGATGTTATGGATTGGTTCTATATTTAATAAAATCAACAGACCTTATTTTACTATTCAAGTATTAGTATAATGCTTACATATATTTGTTTGTAAGCATATTATCACTCACTACGGATCGTGTGAAAAATTATAGTAACTTACTAGAACATTATTTTTTTTTTATCATCATAAAAATGACACCATTTTGTCTAAACCTTAATTTAAATTTATATGCGTTAGGCTACGCGCACCTCTATTGCGACTTATGGGTTCGTCCCGTTGTAAATAATTATTTGGAAATAGGAGCAAGATTGTATATATTAGACCCTCTCAGACTCTGCAATAAAAAAATTTTATGCACTTGGTCGCCTACAAATATAAAAATGATACCATTTATATCATTTATGGGTTATGGGTTCGTTCCGTTAGAAACAATCATCTGCAAACAAGGGTAAAATTATATAAATTATACCCTCACAAACTCCGCAATAAATTTTTTTAAAATGACACCATTTGCATCATTTAGTCAAATTAACACTTATTGCCCCCTTGAGATTTGTGTTGGGGAGTGGGGAGGGAGGGAAAGGAAAATTCAGGATTACACAGTGTGTTTACTATTTATTCCTTTACAAAAGCAAAGGACGTACAAATTATTAATTAATTAATTAATTAATTAATATGTAAAATTCAAAAGTAAGGCTTTTGTAAAACGTACGGATGATAAGCACGCAACCAAAAATGGCCACTATGAGCGCAAATTATCAGCTAGGATTAAGGGGCTCTTAGTGGCCACTAGGTTTTGTCCATAATAAGAATTCTGAATGGGAAATCATATGCAACATGTTCATTATAGGTTTTAGCCCCAATCAAATGAAACAAGGGATGCTCGAGAGGGGGTGACGGGCAATCCATGTTAATCACTATAGTAGCTGATGTGCAATCTGTCACATCCTGATAATTAATTTTAAAATTAGCAGCTGTGATTAAATATATAGGTCTCGTATGAGTTTTAAATTTAAAAAAAAAAACTAATTAATATCGATTTTTAATTTTAAAATTAACAATTGTAATGTGTTGGACAATAATTGGCATTGCAAGGTACCCCCATTGATCCCAAGTAGACCCTTAAAAAGAGACTTATAGTAGTAATGTAGGATAAAGATGGGGGGTCGTACTATAAGTACAAGACACCATTAAGCAATCAAGCACTTATGTTTTGCTTGAAAAAAAAAAATATAATATATATATATATAGAGTGGAAATCCTTGTAAGAAGTTAGGTCTGTTTTGTGTAACGTGTGATCAACCTCACAAAAAATGCACAAACTAGGGCCCAAAATGACGTTAAAATCTATACATTCAAAATGGGCACTCATGATACAGCTAGGAATGCTTTTTACGTGATAATGGTATTAATGTTCTAGATTTTATTAAATAATTAAAGGTATAAAATATAATAAACAACAGAATGCAGAACAATACCGTTAGAATAAAACAATTAACACTTTTTATTTTTAATTGAAGACGTGATAACAATTAATTTGCATAAATTAATTTGATAATTATCAATTTAAATATCTAAATATAGAGTATTATCTTTTAAAGATATGCTCCGTATTATTGTAATCTATTTATCTTTTATTAATTTGATAATTATCAATTTAAATATTTAAAAATATAATATTATCTTATAAAAAAAATGTGCAGGTTTAGATGAACTAAATTATAATTTTGGTCATGATAACTTTTGTTACAAAACCATAAGATTAAGGACATTATTAGAAAAAGAAGTATATGAAATTATTTGAACAATTCTTATTTTTAAAGAATAGTTAGATGTGAACTAATGTATGTGAATATGAATAAGTCATGTTAAAAATTTCCCATTAAATTGTATACATCGACTTGTTATTTACGTCAAGTTGTACATAATTGGGACGTGGGAAAAAACTCATGCACTAACGTCAAGAAAGGTAGCAACATCTGTCATTAGCTACTTTTATATAGTAAATTGCCAAATTCTTATATCGCTTTCGATCTTTACTCTTATTTCTGCTTTCGTTCTCGTTCTTATTCCTTTCGTCCAAAAGTAATTGTATGGTTTAATTTGGTACACAATTTTATGCAATTTAAAATTTAAAGTTTGAATTGGTGTTAAATGACCTAAATTGTCTCTATTGATGGTTGATTTGACATTAATTTTAATAATTTAAAGGGTAATATAGGTAATTCAATTTATATTATGATGATTGTTATGTCTTAAAAAAGAAGTGCCTAATTATTTTTGGACATCCAAATTTAGAAATATAGCTAATTATTTGTGGACGAAAGAAGTACTACCCGCAAATTGGTGACTTAGGTTTTATCCAATCCACTTACGAAAAATAATTGAAGGTATAAAATATATTAAAAAAATATTTGATAATTATCAAATTAAATATTGAAGGATATATTAAAAATATGCTATGTATCATTGTAATCTATTTAGATCTATCTTTTATTAGTTTGAAAATCACCAACTAAATCAACAAAGATATAATATTATATTTTAATAAAAAATATATAAATTTAAATAAATTAAATTATAATTTTGGCTACAATAACTTTTAGTAAAATCTATAAGACGAAGACAATATTGGAACGAAAGGTCAAGTCAAAAATTTCCCATTGCATTGTATTTACCAACTTGTTATTTCCGTCATTAATATCAACCTCAAGACCCTAGCTATACATCAATTGGGATATTTTTCAATATATCTTATAGTTATATTGGGCACTGTCTTGGGTTTGAGGCCTAGTGATTGAAAGCCAATAATGAAAATTAGGTATATAAAAAAGTGTCACCGTTTCATCACACGTATATCTATAAGGTGGGTTTGTCAAGCACAACAACTATTTTGATTAGTGGAGGACCAATCACTTTCAATAATATTTTAGCGAGAAAACTTTCATCCAAGGGTGTACAGTATCTATTTCCATGGCCTTATTTTCAAAATTTGCCCCTCGTACAGATCTAACGATCTGCACGAGTGGACGCCCCAGGAATGATGAACTATCACACAACCGGTATCGAACCGAAAATACATGTCGAAGTTATATACACCTTTGGAACTTGAAATCCATAATGATAATCAAAATCTGCCAAGCCCACTAATGTATATTTTAGACAATAATGTTCATAATGGTATGGTACATTTGTCACTCATTTTCTAAGCATATGAAATCAATACAGCCCAAACGATATTAACCTAAATCAAAGTAAATAATGGGCCATAATTTGATGATATATATTACATGTCAATCTTTTATCATCTCCATGGCCTTTGACACATTCTCGGAATTGAGGACCCAAAACAAAACAAAACCAATTTATTAATGCTAAAAGTATATATATAAACATTCCAAATAGATGTAAGTTAAGCCCACTATTGATTTAATACTTCCCCAGGCCCATTATTTTAGGATGATTCCTTAAAGAAGATTCAATACGCGTGTTAGATTCATATTTTTTTTAATAAAATTAAAATAATCAAGAAAGGGTTACAAAATGTGTATTTGTAGATGAATTCATTTTTTATTAAATTAGAATATTATTTCGAGGCAGGCTTAGAAATTGAATCTTTGTTTTTGTCTAGTACCAGCTTCGAGTTCCAAACAAAAATACTTTGTTTGTAGCAAAGTCATTTTCTGGGATATATTCAAACATGTCGCAGCTTCATACAAGAAAGAAGATTTTGTACAAATTTTCAAGCATAAAAGTTTGAGGCAAAATTTCCAACAAATGGTCCAAAAGTGTTGTTCCCTTTGAAAAAAACTGTTGTTCCACAAGTGGAATAGTGTATAATAGAGGAACAGACGAGTCAAAAGTGAGAAATGAAGTGTCAAAAATAGGATTTTACAAAAAGGACAAAATCATGGAAAGTAGTCTAATTCTAACATATATCAGTTTCCAACTTAAGAGTTGTCGTGCTACCATTTTGCTTTTGGGTGGACTATCTTACTTCTGACAGTACGACTTTTGGCAACAAATCGAAAAGTGCTGTGACTAAAACTAGTACAGCCCGATATTAAGGTAGTCAGTTGTTTCAAAGGAGCCATTTTAAACAACAGTTTTCATGAATAAAAGTATCACTTGGATTAAAAGAGAACTCAAGAGTAAAAAATAAAAAATAAAAAAATAGTATTGTGAAAAAATAAAATAAAATAAAATAAAATAAAATAAAATAAAATAAAATAAAAAGAACACTTTAATGAATAAAAGTGATAAATATGAATTTGTACATACAATGAAATACAAGGATTAATACTGTAGTTAAATCAAACTACCCACTGCACACTTCGATTAACAGAAAAGTCAGGAACCAATGAGGTAAATTCTATTTGACAGCTATACAAATACTGTGTACTATAAAGCTGTCATATGTCAATTGAAAAGACAGGTAAAAAATTTTATTTTCTCTCTACATTTAACGTTTAACCAATTCATTTATTACTCTAACTGTCATTAATATCTTACATGAACCCTTACTTACTTGAGTATCAGAGAGTCGGCAGACAATCCACTTGTCTGCACTTTTAGGTACCAAAGAAAAGCTGAAGAAGAACATTCGGAAGGTAATTTTCTTGTTCACGTTTCCAGGGATTCATCATCGGGGAGCATGTATCCTATTCTCAACTGGATACATATTTTTCAATTGGCGCCGTCTGTGAGAACTTATAGTAACATAAACTTTTAAGTTCCCAAACCCAATACTCTCTAAACATTTCGAGATCCCCTCACATCCAGAAACCCCCTCTACCAA
>MKEJ01058061.1:0-18128 GCA_001753735.1 Embelia ribes
TATGTTGAGATGGGCTAGTGGGATAAAAGTGGATTCCCGATTTTGTTTTCGAATCCAAAATAAAGTTTTTGTTCTCTTTTACTTAAAAAGGGAATGCACTAACCCTCCGGTATTTCTAGCGGCGTGACATCACGGATTTTACGTCTAAAGTTCGAGGCGTAAGACTTGTTTTTGCAATTCAACATATTGTCGAACTACTACATTTAAGCCCTCACAAAGGGGTTTTATTCATGTCGAAAGGCAACATTCCTAGGCAACTAGGAGTTACGTTCGACATGGTTTTACAAGCAATATATAATTCGGGCGTACAATGTCACCTCAATAAAACTTTGGCGTTAATGGGCCAACTCAAACTCTTAGAATGAATGGTCCAAATTTATATGATAAAGTCGATTAGGCCACAATTGAGCGGATGCCAAAGCGTATCACACCTTACCGCTTTTATCATTTACGCACTCAAATACCAAATTTTTATCGACACTCCGTATATGATTTTAAAGCATATGGAAAACTCAATTTCTAAGGATAAAAGGCCTTATGGAATGATTCTTACAATGCTCTTTAAATCAATCTCAATTGACCTTTTCAAAGAAATGATTGGAAAGGACAAAAAGACTTTGATTCGTGTTAAGACTTTTAACCAAGTCAATATAAAATTTGATAGAATTTTAAAGATTTGGCATTGGAATGAGGTTTAAGTCTCGGGACCAAACATTGATCTTTTAAGCGATGACTCAAGTACATTCAAACCTTTCTACGGCCCTTCGGCTCCCAACCATTTAGTCCTTCCTCCTCCACTTCAATTTCTAAATCAAAATCTAAGAATTTGACTATCTCTAAACTCTTTACCTTCATAAAATCTTCCACCTCAAAAATCCTCAAACGTCTCGACAAAGTTAATGAGAAACTCAACTATCTTTATCAACTTACTCCTATCAAAATCCGTACCGAAACTATACTTTTTGATCATAAGAACGATAGAGAGTCGAATAATGATGATATTCAACCTCCGGAAGAAATTCGTGAAGAAGAAGGAGGAGGAAAAGATGAGGCAGTCAAAAGTGCGGAAAGTAATAATGAAGATGAAGACGATGACGAGTAGCCCCTCTTTTTTATAATATCAAAAAGGGGGAGTAAACTTGGGTTATACTTTGGTTTTAGGGGTAAGGTTAGGAGGGAGTTAGAGTTAGATTTGCCTATGTATTTGGGGGTTAAGAGTGAGTGAGTTGAGTATTTGTGTATTTTGTTAGTTTATGTTTTGTGTATTTTGCTTTGATTACTTTGAATTTCGTAATAAATCATGTTTGGTTTATTGAATTTTTAGTTTAATTTTTAATGAATCATATTTGGTTTATTGAATATTTGGTTTAATTTTTAATGAATCATGTTTGGTTTAATATTTAATGGTTGATGCATCATTGTGATCATACTTTATAATGTTTGGTTTATGGTTATTCATGATCATAGTTTATATTGCTCGGGTTAAATATGCCCATTACATATGATTTCGGGTTAAATGCGCCCTTATACTTGTTTGGGTTAAATGTGCCCCTTAAAATCTATTTATTGTCATATTGTTTGTATTTAAGGGGAGCTTGTTTTAATATTATCGTCAAAAAGTTTGTCATCATAAAAAAGGGGGAGATTGTTAAATCAAATTATTGAAAAACCCTTTTAAGCATTTTGATGATAAAAACTTTAAGATAAAATATTAACCATCTCCCCAGTTGTTTTGATCTAATAGGCTATCAAAACTATTTTAAGAAAAATTGGCAAAATATCAAACAAGTGTTCAAATATTCAACAATGAAGCTGGTGTAACGGTACACCAAGTTAATGTAATGGTACACCACAGGTGTAACGCTATATTAGGCTATTGTGATGGCTTCCAGTGAGCTCCACAAAAAAATAATAAAGCTGGTGTAATGGTATACCAAGTCAGCATAACGGTACCTCACAAGTGTAATGGTACACTAGGTCAGTGTGACGGCTTCCAAATAACACTGCAAAAAGATTGAAGCTAAGTAACGTATACCGGTATACCAAAGATGTAACGCCACACCAAGGTTGTGTGATGGCTTCTAGAGAGTTGAACAAGATTTTGAGTACCGGTACACTAAAGGGTGTGACGGTTCCTAGAGAGTTATACAAGTGTCTATGTAACCATACACAAGCGTCAGTGTAACGGTACAGCATAGAGTAACGGTACAGCAGAGTTGGTGTAACGGTACACTCTACGGATTTAAACATAACGGTCATATTGGATTGCAGCTCAAGTTGAGTTATCTTGCAATTAATGATAAAAAAACGGCTAGTTGATTCTCAAAACATATAAAGGGGGTTCTAAATCTGATGAAGAACAATTTTTACAACAATAATCATAAGACAATTCATCAATTTGCTCATCAAGTGTTCAAAATGGCTCAAAAACCCACTTCCATTTTCTTGAGCTATTGAAGTACAAAATCATGTCACACTAAGCCAAGTTTCCATATCATTCTAGTATGTTAGATCTCTCAAAAGTATTCTATAATTATTATATCATATATCTTTGAGAGAAAATATATTATAATTTCTCATTTCTAATCTTTATTTGAAAATCATAGTGAGGGTATACTCCAAGACTTGAATGGGTGTTTCAAGTGGATAGATTAGCACTCGGAAAGCTAATCAAAGTTGTGCATTAGTTTCGTTGAGATTAACGGAACCTCAAGCGTTTGGTCTTGAGAGAGTAGACGTAAAGGATCGAAGAAGATCTTTGGTCGAACTATTATAAACGAGTTTGTATTTCTTTCTCCTTTACTTATTTTAATTTTAAGTTTTGATTGTTACTTTTAGTAATATTTTTTAAATTTTCAATTCACCACTCCTCTTGTGATTTACCTTCGGACCAATATTATATTTAGAAAATTCCAAATCATAATATCTTATTAGACAATTTTTCCACAATACCATTATAGTATCCAAAGGTTTTGCATTTATGCACGTCCAATTTCAAAGGTCGTACATATAGGCTTGTCTTGAATTTGTCAAACTTTCAATCTACATATTTTCTTACACAATCTTATCTCTTTCATATTCTTCATTGACAGTAGGTGAATTCATTTCATTTCTTTGTTTATCATCATTATCATTATTATTAATATCATTGCTCTCTTCACGATTAATATTTTATTCACTTGGGGATTCATGTGTACTACTTGGCCTATTTATTACAAATTTATTAAGAGCTCATGTTTTAGATGAAATTCAGCTTTCAATTTTTATTTTTATTTTTCATATTCACTTGGTTATTTCCTATAAAACATATTAACGCTAATATATGAAACTTCCAATGCAAATAAAATATTATACATTATGATTATCTATTTATATCTATAACAAAATTAAAAAATGTATAATATATAAGAAAGATATATTATAATTGTAATGAAACATCTAAATTTATAATTTTTTGAAATAATGATGTGTTATCCACGCTAATTTTTATTGATGTATTAATCGGATATAGTCTTATATAATTTGATGTACTAAAGAATAATTTTCTCCTCTAATAAAATACTAAGCTACGACTAAGCCACGAAGGCTTCGGGATGTTGTACCACCCTAAACCCTTTGTGGCTCAGCCAACTAATTGAAGTCATAAAGTTCACTATGAGCCCCTAAACTAAATCAATTGCTCTTGCCATTATACAATGGTAGGTTACAAAATTGTGAAAATTGAACGGAAGTGTGAACATTAGTGGAAGCATGAGAACGTCATTATCTAAATACCAAAATTATGAGAGCGAGAGAAGAATTTAGAAGAGAAGTGAGAGCAAAATATATGAACAGAAAAAAAATTGAGTATGTATAATCCCCATCCACAAGTGATTTATGTGACCAAGTTACAATCAATCACTAGCTTAACATTTTGGTTCCGTGCTTTCTTGTGAACCATTGATATACATAGCGTATGTACTAGTAATGTATATACCCCCTGCCCAACTTTTGATCAACAAAGTTCTCATGAGCTCTAGTTTTTCAATATTTTTATCAAAAAATAAGAAAATATTTGGTTGCAAAGTTTTTAAATTATTCTTGGCTGCTAGTTTAACTTAATTAAGCTGTAATTTTTAAAAAGGATATAACAAAAAAATAAAAAATAAAAAATAAGATGAATTATTTAATTAAAAGGTGACACGAAACAAATTAAGTCAAAAAAGGAGAGCTTCAGCTTCAATGAAAATGATATTGAGGAGCGGCAACTTATTGCTTCACTACTGATTGCGGGCCCCACATCATTATTGCATGTTTTTTCATAATCAAATATTTTTCCTTGGCACATTACTTGTTCACCCATCTCCTTAACTTGTATATATACCTATGCATATATATATATTTCTTAATCACTCTTGATAATGACCCAAGCTTAAGCTAAAGACAAAACATTATTTCACACTATTATGATTTCCTCAAGCTCGTCTTTATACGGCTACAGATCCCTCTATTTGGCGCACAAAATCACTCACTTATAATCAATAATTAATGAGAAATTGAGTTCTACAATCTAGTCACTTTCAATTAATTTAAGACACGTAAAAAGCCCCCCCCATAATTTCTAAAATTCAGCTTAATATCTATACTTATTATTATATTTATATATATATTGAAAGAATTATGCGTGCGTTGCACCTTTGTCTTTCTCAATATGGATAAAATTTTAATTTTTTCTTCTTAATTTATGAATATAAGAACGATTGATTTTTTTTTTTTTAATATTTTAACTCATAACTCTCATCTTCAATATAAAAAAATGTAATGACCATCTCTATTATTTTATTATTACTGACGAAATATATTTCTGAACATTTTAAAATTAGAAAACATAAAGTAAAAAAATACTTAATAATATCATAATTAATTATACAAATGACATTAAAAACTACAAAATTATTTGTAATATTCTTTTTGTTGAATTGAAAGATAGTTGCCACGGTATCAATCTCCAAATTCTCAATTTTTTTGGTATGAATTTCGTAATAACCTCATCTCTGCGATTAATATTTCTTTTCTCATGCACACTCATATAATACGAGTCTGTAAAAAAATACCATTATTTATATTTAGGAAATTCTAAAAAAATTACAGCAAATAACTGTATGCATATATGTAAAAAAATAATAATATAAAGTACATATAGGGCACCCATTTTTATTTAAAAAATATTTTGACTTAAAAAATTTAATATTAAGTTGTGATATTTTGTTATGGAGGAAAGTAGTTAATGACTCAATCATCTTCAATTTAATAAATTATTGTTATTTTTTTTATGATATTTAATTGGGAGATAAATTAATGCATTTTTATGGACCATGAAATAGTATTTTTGGGACATAAACATAAGTAAATATTTAATGAGTTTCGCAATTTTAGAATAAAGTTAAATATACGATGCAACCCCAAATTTTTAAGGTTTTACGCTCCTTTATAAGTTTGAATGATATTCCTTCCATCATTTTTGATTTGTGGTTCTGCTCTTAGATTAAGATTAGGTATTCATAATAAATGTTGTGGTTAAATTACGTACAAAATAATAATGAGTAGCCTTAATTGTTTGAGATTAGAGAAAACAATCCGTGCTAATATTTTGGCAATATGATGAATGACAAATAGAAGGTAAATTCCGTGCATGATTGGCCGATTGCATATATATATATATATATATATATAATTACCAAATGAGAAATGTAATATAGAAGTTACCATCCTATTATTATATACGATTATATAATATGACCCAGTAGTGCCTACCGAATTTATGTGGTTTGACCTTAAAAATTATTTGTTTGATCTTTTTCCACAAATAATTTAAATCCAACACGGGTCTACGAGGCCAACAAAATTAATGATTGAAAATATAATTTTTTTTTATTGAAATTTTAGCATGATATATATTTTTTAATCTTAGCTGCTTGAAAATTAGCGATTCAAGATGTTCTGTGAGATGCAAGTGCTATAAAATACCAATTTCCAAAAAAAAAAAAGTGCTGTAAAATACTAATGCCATGCAGCCCCTTCTAATTCAACTCTTAACATATGTTCTTACACTAGTAATCTTCCATCCCATTGATCAATTCTAAATTTAAAATTATTTTTTGTAATTTCGCTTATTCTTATCTGAAGTAATTAACGAGTACAAGAATATGTGTTGAGTCGTGGGTTTTTATAATAATGTAAACGAATATTTAGCTCGAAATAAATTATCAAATGCCTCGGAGAACATAAAGCAGTAAAAAATAAAGAAAGAAATACACAAGACAGGATAAACGGTGGACAGAGATTCATCATTAAATTTGTTGTGGGGGCACCTTAAAAGGGACACCTGAGAGAGAAGAGGTTCTTGGTCTCGGATTTGATCTCCATGCAATAAAATTTCATATTGAAATTGGTTGCGGGAGATTTTTTTTTTTTTGCACAAAATTTCTCTATTTTAAGAATAAAATTTCTATAAAATAAGAAAATTTTATTATAACTAGTTTTATTTAAAAATAGAGATAATATATTATTCCTAGTTTGTAATATTTTATATTTAAAATGTTGGATCATGTCCATGCTTAAGCCCTTCTAATTTTTGTAAGCTAATTGCATCACACCAACCTTTAGCCCTTTTTCTTTTTAATCTATCCCATATATAGTTAAGTTTCATTGTTAGAAAAATAGTTGAAAATTATATTATTAAAATATTTATGTTTATCATAATTATTTAATTATTTCATCCATATGAGTTGTACAACATAGAAATAATTAATAAAAGATATAATAAGTAAAAATATTTTGGATTTCAATAATATTAATTAATATTTTTTAATCCTTATAAAAAAAGTAAGACTATTAAAATAGAACCAACAGGGTAATAGTTTGATGAAATAAGTTTTTTTTTTTTGCCTTTTTTATTTGGGGTGTGGGCATATTGTATGCATAATTAATTGTAAAATTTGGTTCTTTAGATAAGTTGCATATCTGCTCAGCACACAAAATTTGGACAAGTTCAACATATAACTTATTGTTGTATATAAGCAGTTACAGACCTATAATTTTGCTAAAAAAATTAAATTCAATTATTTAACTATTAAGTTGTCTTATACATGTGGTAGAATATTTAATTTTAAATACGTATAATATATAATTTCCAAGGTCATCCCCATTGGATCCGTCAATATCTTGAATTTTCTTACAAATAACATGCACCTTATATACTCATGCACTACATAATTTCCTTTTCCATACGTACGTACATACATTCATATATATATATAAACACGTGTAAAGTAGACATCAATGTTGAATTACAGCTCTAGTGACCCTTTTTGTCCACCCACTTGAATAATTCTTGAAATGATGATGGTGATTATAGTAGCATAATTATACACATGAGGGAGAGAGAGAGAGGGCATACATGATAAATGGACTAATAATAATAATAATAATTTGGTTATGTAATTATAAGATAAGCAAAGCAAAGAGAATTTTCCAATTTTTTCTTCACTTAATTTGGAAGAACCTTTATGTCTAATTAATGAAAGAAACATTGACTCACCCAAAATACACACTTGAGCCAATCAACAAGTGGAGTATCTTGTTTGTGGTACTATGGGTATAAAGCATATGAATGGGTCCCATCCCATCCCTCAATAATTTTCGTACTTTATCGTGCATTCCACGCGCTTAAACTGCAAGTAGAACCGATCTCCACCCAATTTCTTCGTTTTGTTTGCTTTCACTCGTTTGGCTAAAACAATATATTTTTTTACCAGATTTTAAATTATAATAATTCAATATTTAAATATAATAAAAATATTAAATTATATTATAAGGATAAATTTAATTTTTTATATCAAAATATTAAAATATTTTATTGTAATTATTTTTGTAAATATTATGTACAATAATTTGCGGAGAGAGGAATTATTTGTAAATTCAATCTTCTTTTTTTCTTGTATGTATATAAACCAATTTTTAAAATTTTACTTAAGCGAGGTTCACTTATTTTATTTCTAATAATCAGAAAAAGGCTATTTCCTTGAAAACTAAAACAAGATGAGAAAATATGTATGTATTGTGGGAGAAAAAAGGTAATGAAATTATTATTAAAAAAATCTGCTGATATTTAGTGATATGCATTTGAAAAAGATTGTTAAAATATTTAAATAGGCATCCCATGTCCATACATGATGCTCTTAAGTTACTACTGGATTTACATAAGTTCCTAGCCAAGGACATTATTTCGGAAATGCTTTAATCCAATCTACTATATGCTGATATCTTTCAATAGATTAGGAAGATTGATCCAACAAAACAAATTCCACCTCTTAACAGGTGCATAAAGGGGAGGAGATTTGCTTCCTATTTCTGGTAAGTATTCATAGTGAGAAAAATATTATAAAAGAATATTATTATTCTCTAATCCTTGTTTTGTTTTTTGTTTTTTTTTTGGAAGAGATTTTAGTTTGAGTTGACTAGTAATACTAGAACAAAAATGAACCATAATTGTGCGTTTGGTGTAAGGATTACATGAAGAAAAATATGATGGAAAAAAAAATATTGTACTTAAATCTAATTTTTTTTGTGAAAAGATTTATTTTCCGTCATATTTTTTTCACAATAAATTATTACACTAAACAGAACTTAAATATCAACTTATTGGCCTTGAAATAATTTTTTGGGCAATCTGGACTATTGTGCTAGAAAGTATAATGTTTATTATACTGAACCACACCTTCGAACTTGAAAACAGGACAATAAACATTTCTCTTATATATTTTTACCAGTTTAACTATCCATTTAAGGTATTAACTCCTCGATGTAGAGATTAGCTTATCATTTTATTTTCCATGAGTATATTTATGTACAATACACAATCAAGTAAGCTAAATCGTAATAAAGTCAAAACAACAATGACTAAATAACAATAAAGACAAATAAGAATTTAACTAGTATATTCCTTAACTTGCTCTCAAATATTAAATTTTTCTTTAAATACTCAATGGTAAGAGGTATTAGGGATGTATAAACGTTGCTCTCTCTCTTCTATTTCCATACACATTTGAGATATACATTTTATATGTATATATTGCATAGTGGATTGATATTGATCTTTGGAGGGTCTACTACTGGATAATCTCCAATCATGGAGCTTCTAAGGTAGCGAGTGCTTAATGTGTGCAGGAATAGATCCAGAAAGTTTTAGAGACTCAATCCGAAAATTGTATTTGATTTATTTTCAATATTTTTGACCAATCCATATATATATATATATATATAATTTTCATCTGCCCTTATAGGGACCAGCTCTGTCAAGTTCTCAAATGTTGAGGACCATTATTGTGGTAACTAGAATTTTAAGAACAACAAAGAACTTTTTTTAAACAACGAGGACCATTGAAGTAATTAATCCACTAAAGTACTAGTAGTATTTTTGGTATATTGGGAGGTCTTAGATTTATCCAAGTCTCACAGTATATGATTCCATGTAGGATAAAAGAGTTCTACAAATTTAGAATCTAAATATTAAAATTGATATACGATTTTAAAAAATATAAAATAAAATTCAAAATATTAAATTTAAATTGATACACAGCTTTAAATAATTTAAAATTAAATTTTGGATTGAAAACAAATGACAAAATTGGCCCATATTAATATTTGAATTGAATTTATCCCTAATAATTAGAAAAACCAATAATGAAAATTAATTTTTATTTGTAATAATGATTCCAAGTCTTAATATTAAAATATTTAAGTAATTTTGAATTTATTAATTTAGAAAGTGTGACAAGGAAGTACTAGTATTTTACCTAATCTAAACTTTTATCAGTGGTTCAAGGGATTATATAATGGGGAATAGTTTGGTCTTTACAAAACCAAAAAAAAGGTGCATTATTTAAGAGTAAAAGCAGAGATCTAGATCAGCTCAAATTAAGTTGCTATACACCAGTCCTTGTCTCGTACAATAACACTTCCCCACAGTACAGAGAGAGAGGGAGAGAGAGGGAGAGGAAGCTGCTGCCCACTTGCCTCCGGCACAAAAACAAAGATTTTGGTGGGGAGTGAGTTTTCATTAAGCAGTGTGTAATTGCACAGTCAGCAAGGCAAAATTTAATTTTAATACACCCCCCTCTCTCTCTCTCTCTCTCTTTTGCTGCTGGTGCTCCATCAGTAAGTAGCAGCTGCTTATTAACTCCTCCATAGATATACCCCAAAGACGGTGGTCTTTCTTTTGAGGCGAAAAAGCTTTGACCACTAGCATCATCTTATTCCAACTTTATTGAGATACAAACTGAGTAGGTGAAAGAGAGGGAAAATAAAGTGCTCAACTAGCTCTTCAATGGCTCCTCACTACATAGTTTACTTTAAAGTGCTACTAGTCATACAGTAGTTAAATTTCAATTAACTCTGATTTTCGTTTACAATTTTAAAATTTATTTCCTTACTTTTAGAGTCAGTAACTCGTGTTCTATCCTTTTGTTAGCTTTTTCCTCATATATGTATATCTATATAAAGTAGTAATCATGTATTATTCTCTGCTTTCATTCTTTTCCCAGCTTTTCTATAACTCCATTCGCTAGATTTTCATATAAAATTTATAAATTGATTTCCTGTGTAAACTATACTGAGAGAGAGGGAGGGAGATAGATAAGAGACAGACCTGAGCTTTCTCTATTTCTTAGATTTTTTTCCCCTCATATGTATCTACAAATTTCATCTATTTTCCTCTGCTTTCATATTTTTCTCATATTTTACTAAATTAACTGTGATTTCATGTGTAATTCGCAAATTGATTTCATGGGTAAGCCATACTTTTAGAGAGAAATACATGTGCTTTCAACTTTTCTTAGCTTTTCCCCATCACATATATATCTCTAATTTTTTTCATTTTCCTCTGCTTTTCTCCTCTCCCCCCCACGAGAATTCCAACTTTTTCAACAACTTTAATCTCACTTTCTCACTCTGGGTTTTGTGCAGGAACAAGAAACACAGCCACTAGTCTCCGGTAGTTGTAGAAAAGAGTACAAATTTCTTTGAGAACTTTTTACAAACAGCTGGTGAGCATACAACAAAGCATATAGATACACAAACATGGATACATACGAAGCAACGCGGGTAGTGCTAACCCGGATCCAGAACCTCGACCCCGAAAACGCCTCAAAGATCATGGGCGTGCTCCTGATCCAAGACCATGGCGAGAAGGAGATGATTCGGCTCGCCTTCGGACCCGAATCCCTCCTCCAATCCGTCGTCCTCAAAGCCCGTCAGGACCTCGGGTTGTGTAATTCCCCTTCTACCCCTAGGCCCCTCCCTTGGTCCCCCAACATTAATTCCCCAATTTATAACACTAGCAATAGTAATAATAATAGTAATAGTAACAATAATACTGATTTAATCGATGAGCTGGCGCTGCACGAGCAGCTCTCGTTTCTGGACGAGGGGCCGAACGGTGGTTTTGTGTACGGGTCGGATGAGAGCACTTGCGGGTTCGGGTGGAAGCCGTGCTTGTACTACGCAAGGGGGTATTGTAAGAATGGGAGCGGGTGTCGGTTTCTGCACGGTGGTGACGTGGTGGGCGGTGAGGCCGTGGAGGCTAAGCGGGGGATGGCGGCGAGTTTCCCGTATTCGGGCTCGGGTTTGGGGGCGATGGGCCTGCTTCTTCAGCAGCACCAAACTGATAGCCAAAGGTAATTTAACATTTTTTACTGTTATTATTTTTGTACCAAAAACTTCAATTATTGTTAATAAATGTTTTTTGATTAGTTTGGTCTGTGTGAGAAGTACTCAACAGAGAAAAGTTTTTTTTTTTTTTTTTTTATAACTATCAAAGTATTTTTGCTTATTTTTCAGTGGAAAGAAAAGTTACCCCAATTGGTATAAATTGCTACTTTTTTGCTAATTTGGTGTAGTATCTGTTTTTATGTAAAAAATGCAACTTTTTACTATTTATTATTATTATTATTATTATTATGTGAAATTAAGTTCTAAAAAGAAAGCGTTTTTTTACTGGAATTAATAGCTTTTAACCAAGTAAATAAATTTGTTGCTGATTTGATGAAATTCATGTTAGTGAATTATAAAGTGTGTTGAAATCTTGTTCAGGTTAGACTTAAGTATCGCAACATTTTATTATTTTATGAACTCCATGTTGCTTATATTTTCTGATATTTGTCGGTGGGGCAGAAATTTAGCTATCAAAAAAGTGTAAAAAACTTTCTTACCTGATTTTGTGCACTAATTGTTGAAATAAATTTGGGCAAAGCAACCACAAAAGCAAAAACTAAAAAATTGTAATTGCAGCTATCTAATGTATGAATACGTTAAATTGAATTAAATCACAACTGTTACACCAACCCTCCTTTCACTCGCATTTTTGCTACGAACTTAACAAATTTATTTATGTGTATAGCTAACTCTATATTTTGAATGTTTGGTAATAACAATTATTCTTGTTTTACATGTTAAAGGGCTACTGCTGCTTTAATGCTGGGTGATGAAATGCACAAATTGGGGAGACCACGGTTCGATAGGAACGACTTTTGTATGAGCCCGGGTTCGAGACAGATCTACTTAACTTTCCCGGCTGATAGCACATTTAGAGAAGAGGATGTATCCAACTATTTTAGGTACACCTTTCCTGAATTTTATGTTAATGATAATAATAACTGTAATGTTGCAACTAGTAAAGTCTTGCATGTTGCTAATCAAAATTTATTTTTTGTTGAAGTATATATGGGCCAGTGCAAGATGTGAGGATCCCTTATCAACAAAAGCGAATGTTCGGGTTTGTGACTTTTGTGTACCCTGAGACTGTAAAGCTAATACTTGCTAAAGGAAACCCGCATTTTGTGTGCGATGCTAGGGTGCTTGTTAAGCCATACAAGGAGAAGGGCAAGATCCCCGACAAGTTCAGGCACTCCCTCTCTCCCTTTCTTTATATCTATATCCAAAATTAAGTTAAGTATGATTTATAGTTTTTTGCTTATATGTGTTTGGAAATTGCAGGAAACAGCAAATGGAGAGAGGCGATTTCTCATGTGGTAGTCCTACCGGTTTGGATTCGAGAGCGGACCCTTTTGATCTCCCGCTAGGTATGCAGATCGCTTTTCTTTTTTTTTAAAGTGCATTGTAAAGTATTCATGCACGAATGAAACAAATGTCATCCAATCCCATCCTTAACTGATACTGGATTAGTATTTTCTTCCTTTTTAATTATGCTGAATGTCGAGTGCATGCGTCAAAGTCTTGTTTGGTTCCTTGCAAGTTTATTGCTACTTTCTTTTTTAAACTTTATTTATGTAAAAGTTGCGTTGGATACCAAATATTTTTTACTTTATGTTTTATATTTTATATGATGCTTGTTGGAACTATGAAGGGTATTTATTCTATTTTTCACTACTCCAAGTTGACTTAAGTGAAAAGTTGGATTTAACCAACTTACCACTACTAGCTTTTTTAAGTCCAAAGCTGCGAGAAAAGCTTTGCATACAAGCTTAAGCAGCCAAATGCCTGTTAATTTTTAAGCCAAAAAGCATAAAAAAATTGAGCTTACAGGTTGTACTTAAACTATTTTAGTATATAATAATAATAATAATTGTATATGCATTCTTAATAGAGAATGAAGTAGCCACTTTGTTTGGATTATCTCTATAAGTGGCGTTGTACGGGATTGCCTTTCTGTGAACTGCCCAAGAACTAATCTATGCATAGTTGACTAATCATGTATTATATATGCTTCTGCATATATATCATTCGATGGTTCTACAATTTTTTGGTAACCTTTTCATATAGCTCTATACAACTAGCACACGGTTTGTTAGCTGTTTGGGACTATGGGTCCAATGTAATTTAGTGCCGAAATTAAATCCTTTTCACCAATAGAGATGGAACTTACTCCCTCTATCCCAAATTTTGAGTCCGTTATTTCTTTTTGGATTTTTTCAAAATATTATCCATTTTTAAAATATAAATATAAGAAAATTTTAAATTTTATAAGTAGTTACTCTTACTTATCCTATTAAATCTTTTGCATACCCAATTACATATTATTATTTTTATGCTGACAACAAATAAATATATTATTGCATTGATAATGTCATGAAAAAAATTTAACGATTGATCTATTTCCCAATTCAAGAATGATATGTATTAAATTTATACATATAAATATACATAGCACTTTGCCCCAAATTTTAAATCGCTTTATATCTTTTGTATAACACATGGGTAATGTGGTGCCCCACTTAGATAAACTGTCCCAAAAAGTATAGACCAATTTGCGTAACGACTTTACCTGTCAAGTAAATAATGTGACCAAATTTCTCTTGTAATTATTTCCTCTTTTACAATTTTTTTTTAAATATCTAAGAAAATTGAAATTCACACATACTAATTATGAATTCCAAGTGGTCATTTTATTATAATGGATGTCACTTGGCATCTGTTCTTGAGCGAATCCATTTGAAACAGCGGGGCTGTCTATACTTCAGGATGTATCCAAGCTACTAATTTTAAAATCAATTATTAAAATTAAATGTATTAATTTTTGAAAAAAATTATTTAATATTAGTCGTCAATTCGAAAATAAGTGGTTCACATACACCATATAGTTGTTATCCAGCATGGGTAGGGCCGGATCCAATCCATCTAGCTCTAAGCACCTTTTGGCATAGAATGGATTGATTAGTTTGATAATCTCGAGTAAGTTTTTAAGATTTTAATTAATTGGTTAGCATTGTCCCTATGATTAGTGGGGGCATAGTAATCTATTCTTTCGCGCGGCGGCACATGGCAATTTGGTGTAGTACTAGTCATTTGGTAACAAGTAAAATTACCAAAAATGGGCGTTGAAAAATACTCGCACAAAAATTGGGTATTGTTTTATACAAAAACGTAACAGCATTATATATATATATATTTGATAAGAGCATTATATTAGAGAAACTCTAATGTACACATATTCCATTATTACATCACCTAAGGGATTAAGTTACAAATTGAATTTTATATTAATCCACATGGTGCTCAAGGAGTCTATTATGGGTTCAAAGTTTTGTATATGTCAACATAAGGGCTGGTTTTCGCTAATGTAGCTTTCTCTAACGATAATTATGACGCTTGCTGAGGATTTGGACCACGGTTATGTTGTTTGTATCTGCTTAGTCGATATTGAACAAGTAACGATTGTAAGAGGGCTAGGCCGAAGGAGATGGGGCATCCGACCGAACACCCTCAGTGCCTAAGTCAGCAAGCGAGAGATAATAATTTGGAAGGTCGAGAGAGTCATTTCCTTATCTGGATGCTTACCAAGGTCTGACGGGACAAGGTCTGCCTTGTCAACCGCAAGTCTAGATTGTAGGCTTGGGGTTGATTTGACATCATTTTTTTCTTTGTAATGATTGTCTTGATTTGACGAACTGTTAGACCAGGTGATTTAACAAGCTAGAGTCGTTACTTGCTTGTTTATTATGTTCTATTATGAGCGTTTTTTAAATGTGTTGCTGAAGTCATGTGGACATGTCACAATTAGGATTTGGCCCTACTAATTATATCCTCTCCACGTGTTCGTTCGAAACTAATCAGTTGGTTTACCAAAGAAAAGTTACTAATAAAGTGAACATGTTAACCTTTTGTGCAACTTGTTTTCATTCCTACGTTGTTCGAGATAGAGAATTTCTAGCTTTTGTACCTTTCTGATCCCTTGACTAAGCAAGGATGCATCTACTAGTAAATTAGTCAAACTCGAAGAAGGTACTTCACTTTCCGCAGAACTGGAAATCTATCAGTTTATAACATTACCAGTAAATGAATAAATCTAATTTTTTCTCCTCTCAAAAGTTAGATGATTAGTTAAATCACGGTCTATTTTTTATTTTATTTATTTATTTTCATTTTGAGATTCACTTGTTATTGTTTATGCACATGAAAAGGATGCAACAAAAAGTTCCATACAACGTATGCCATAGTATGTTGAAAACTAGAAGTCTGTTATAATTTGATCAGTCCTTGAATATCTGAAACTCAGTCATTTTCCATAGCTAAGTTTTTTTTACTACTTTTTATTTGAGCTTCAACGAGATCTTAAGTTATGCCTAGAATGCTCCAACTTTTGATCAGGTTCTAGATGCATGCTTATTGCTATCCAAAACACAAAAGATGTCTGTCTCTCTTAAGTAAGCTTCCAAACAAGGCCAAATTTGCGCGTTGCAGGGACTTAAAGCCAGCAGTACAAAGAGATGCATACGTACAAATCTCACTAACTCAGCTCGTGATAATTTGCAATTGAACTCAACTACCTTCAATGTAACATCTTTGCTAATACACAAAGAACAACTCTTGTTTAAATCGAGTTTTTATTTTTTAAGATTCACAACAAGATCATGCATGAACAAAGACTTGCGCTATATGACTAAAATAACCAAAGCTTTAAGCTTTTCTTTTTCTTATTTTGTTCTCCTATCAGGACGGAGCCAAAAGTTTGACGGGGAACCACACAATTTCAAAAGGCCAACTAAATGTCCTATTTTTAGTGTAAAAATTGTTTTTGTGAGGCTTTAGCACTCATAATTCTTTTTCAGTCTTCCATAGCAGTTTTTACGATCCCTGCTCCAGTTTACGCAAGCAAATGGAGGTGCAACTTTTGGGCAAAGAAAAGGGCAACACAACAGCAAAACCTGAAGTTCAAGAATTATATGGAGTGGGGAAAAAGAAACTGATACGTTTCCGTAGAAAACAAGAAAATAGAAAAGAAAGAATACCACACAAATGATCTACTAAACCAATCGAACGGGCAAAAAGTTTTTGGTACTAATAAACAATAACAGGTTTGAGGCAGCATACATAAATTAGTCACTTCAGGTGTGTATTGATGCAGAAATTTTAGATTTACAGCCCAAAGACATAGAAGGCCAAATTGTGACAGTAACTTTTGATGGAACGATCTGAGAGTGTCTCGAACCTCTTCAGACATCATCATGTTAAATGCCTAAAAGTAATTTTCTGATTGAAACAGCAATCAAATAACATGAAATATGCATCAACAAGAACTTAACGAGCTAAAAAATGCATCAGGATGTCAATTATAAGCATGCGTAAAAATTTAGTAGATAAAAAGGAAACCAGATAAGGAATTTGCATATAGGCTTTTCGTTTTGATCAAAGGAAGGGCTTCTTACATGAGCCACACTTCATCAAAGTGACTAATCTGTCAATAAAATGAATATAATGCATACACGGGATTAGTTGTTAGGAGGACGAGCGGGTTATTTCTACAAATCCACAATTTGAAGAGCAAAGGAGCAAAGTAGTACAAGGAAGAAAAATCAGATTCATCTGCATAAAATTGTGATTCTATTAGTGTTGTTCAGGTAATTAGTTTGAATACGTTGATTGAGAATGACAAAGAAAGACAAAGCATAATGTCGATTACGTGTATGAAGATGTCATGGAAATGGAATATGGTCATAATTCATTTAGCAGCATAAAATTTCAAAGCGGATACAAAAACTGTTCTAAGGGCTAAATTTGGAAAACACAAGTGTTCATCCAAGCATTCTTTCTTTTCACATCTGTGTCCGTTAAGAGCTCATGACTCCCAGACAAATAAACCTCACAAATTTCAAATTCAGTTTGCATTGCCTGAGATGACTTTTTATACAACTTTACAACAGTTTCATCAGTTTATAGGATCTCGTGACATTTTGGAGGGATACGATGAATGGCAACTCGTAACTACAATGTTGCATGCATCACATTCATGACCAAAATAACAATAAGTTCGTGTGGATCATTATTTTGAATTATGTCATCAATTTGATTCAGAATAAGTTGCTGAGGTGATGAATGAGTATCAAAAAAATTGGCGATTTGAAAGCTAATGTCAAAAGATATATCAAGTGATACCTTTATAGATGTTAACGACACGTGCTTCACACATTAAGATTCGTTATTTTCTTTCTTCTTGATATCACTCACCAAGCTTTGTGTAGGTAAAGAATTTGACAAACGATACGTACTAATAACAGAGTTTAAAATGTTACAGTCTCGAAAAAGCTTGTAAATCACAAAGCTTAAATTAGACAAGCAACTACTTATATTATCAT